>JASTWK010000585.1:42500-110267 GCA_030770225.1 Temnothorax unifasciatus
TTTAGTTTATTGGTGCTTTACTTCTTAAATAATAAAAAAAATCAATTTTTGTAAAATGTCTCAACTTGCCCCAATAGTGGGGTAGGTTGAAACACCCAGTGGGACAGATTGAAACAGTGTGAGGCACAATGAGACACATCAATAATAATTTGTGTTATGATTTATTTGTGAATATATATATATTAGATAGGAATAATATTAAAACATAAAAAAAATTAGGATGAAAAAATATGGTAGGGGGAAGTGGGGCACATTGATACATGGGGGCACATTGATACAGTCATCATATCTCTGCATGAGAAACATCTAAGAATGTCACGTATCCATGCATAGATGGCGTGTATCATAACGCATGTATCAATGTGCCCCACTTTCCCCTAACGGCATCAAAATCAAGAGACACGGTAGTGTCTCGCGTCAAGTACACCCGAAGCGAGACCGCACCGTAGATATTAAGATGCAAAGTCTAAATTCTGGAAATTTTAAAATTTTAAGATTAAGAAACGTCATCGCCTAAAAATCTTGTCCGCTTCATATCAAGAGACACTATAGTGTCTTGCGCCAAGTATACGCAAAGCGAGACCGCACCGTGACTCTTTTACGAGAACGCATAAGTTGCAAGTACCCGAGATTTTGAGATCTCAATAACGAATAAACGGATCAAGTTCTAAGTAGGTTTAATTGATAGCTTCGGTTTGAGTTATGTAATAAAAGTGTTTTTATTTTTCCGCTACGTGCACTACAAACGGAGATATCGCGATTCAAAGTCCAAATTTGTGTGAAAATTAAGAAACGTCGTCGCTCGTGATCGCCCGTCACTTGGAATACTTTTTCTAACAGATGGCTCTAGAATTAGCGTCACTTTCACTACTTTTTCCTACAGATAGCCCTGGCCTCAACGTCACTTTCACATACATTATCATATGTATACGTGTGCGTACTGCGCTCATCAGTGAAAACAATGCGTTCAGTACTCTGTCAGTCAGTTATAACCTAGAAGTATGTATCGTGCAACACCGTGATATCTCCCTTAATACGATCGTTTAATTCTGAATTTCGGTCGCGTTACGCAAGGATCGAAGTGTCACGAAATTAGGATGCGAGTCACAAGAGACGAAATATTAGCGGGTCGGATTTATCAGTATAGTGACAGTCGTGACCGTCGTGACAGATAGTGATCATCAATACATCGATATGTATATTGACTATAGGAAGCTGATACCGAAATCTTTAAGAAGGAAGGCGTATTCGAAATTGCATACGTATATATGTATATGCTGTCTTGTAAAAGTTAAGGAGAACGAGAAAGTGATCTGTATACACACGTGTGACAGGCATTATTTTTCTGAAAAATCTATTGTATTTATATGCACACGAGTGACAGGCACTATCGCGTAATAAAGATTTTTCCAAAGTATGTTAATTACTTTAGTATTACATTTTGTGTAGTAAAAAAGATTCTGAGAAGGAAAATCGCTTATGTTCCGTTTGTTTCTAATTAAGGATGTTTTATATAGTTAGGCAAAATGTAACGAAGTTTGTACGCACCCGTTTGTGATGGGTGCGAGAATTACGTAACAATTTTATGCTTAATGTGCTTTATTACGGTATATTTAAACGCAATATAAATTTCTTATGACGAATGCGCACACGCCTGACTTCTTCTCGCCCGCCATCTTACTTCACTCTCCTCCTGCGACATGTCTACGCGCAGCTACTCACTAACATACATCGCCCGCCTTGAAAGACCTGGCTTTCAACGAGATATTACAAGTATTTGTACTCTCAGGACTTATGCTAATCTTATTGCTACGCGAAAATAGAAACATATAGGAGATTATACATCAATAGGTAAAATACAGAGTTTCGCTACAGTACGTTGCACTATGCCTTTCGCAGTCTTTACACTTACAACTCTGACTTTATGATCGCTGCCTTCGTGACACTCAGTTACACGCCCTAATGCCCATTGCATCGAGGGTGCATTATCATCTCGCAGTATTACTAATGTACCGACCTTGGTCGGTGAAACTTGATCTTCGCGATTCCACTTGAATCTCTGTTGGAGATTAGACAAATATTCTGTGGACCAATGAGTCCAAAACGTTTGAAGCAATTTAGTGAGATACTGGAAACGCGTAAGACGATTAGAAGGGGGGATAACAATGCGCTTGTACTAATTTGATGATCAGCTGCATTGCTTGATCCAATTCGTTGACGCTCAATGGTCGTAGCTGTTTCGTAGTACTTGGTTTGATTGGTTCTTTCCAACGTAGGCAATATGCAATAACTCGCTTCAGTCTGGAAAGAGAGGAAAACCGATCGAGTATGTAGTTATCCTCAAAGATTTGTGTGAATTTGGTGCTGGATGCTTTGGTCTCCGGAATCTCGCCGATTACTCCGGGGATTGCTTTGCGGAGATGCTCCGTAGGATCGCACAACCACTCAGGTCCTTCCCACCAGAGACGAAGATGCTTTAGTTGACTTGGATTCACCCCTCGGGAGATAACGTCCGCTGGATTGTCTTCTGATTTCATATGATGCCACATGCCCTTTTCTGTTAATTGATGGATCTCCGTGATCCGATTGGCAACGAAGGTTTTGCGTTGATAAGGCTCACCGTACATCCATGCTAGCACAATTTCTGTATCGCACCAATAAAAGCGGGCGTGAATGACTAATGATAGCGTAGCCATTACTAGTTGAACCAACTTTGCTAGCAGAAGAGCTGCGAGGAGTTTCAGGCGAGGTACACAGATTGTTTTCAGTGGAGCGACTTTTGACTTCGCGCATAAAAGCCGAATGGTAACCCTTCCTTGTTTGTCGATTGATCGTAAGTACACGCAGACTCCATAGGCTGCTTCCGAGGCGTCGGAGAACCCATGAATTTCGATGCGCACGGAGTCTTCGCAGACAACCACGCGCGGGGTAAAAATTTCGTTAACTGCGGGAAGCTGTTCGAGATAGTTGAGCCATTCAGAGTGTAGGCTGCTAGGGAGTGATTTGTCCCATGCGATATTTAACTGCCACATGCGTTGGATTAAGATTTTCGCAGTTATCGTAACTGGTCCTACCAATCCCAATGGATCGAAGATCTGAGACGTGACCGATAATACTTTGCGTTTTGTGACGCAATCCTCTGTATTTCGGAAGGTCACTCGATATTGCAGTGTATCTTTGATGGAAGACCATGCAAGACCGAGAGTTTTCACCTCGTCCCCGATGTTCAATAATTGCGGAACCTCGTTCGCGCTGGATGAGAGGAGAGTCGGTTCGTTCGAGTTCCATTTGGCCAATGTGAAGCCTGCTGATCCAATACTTCAATGAGATCCGCTTTTAGAGATCGAAGTGCGGCTATATCATCGCCGCCGGTGAGGAGATCATCTACGCAGAAATCCTCCAATATGACTTGACTCGCAATTGGATGAGATTGTTTCGCATCATGAGCTGCTTGCTGCATGGCTCGAATGGCTAAGAACGCTGAGGCTGCTTCGCCATATGTAACTGTATTTAATAAGTAGTCCACTAATGGTAGACTGCTGTCTGGCCTCCACACGATTCGCTGCAAATTTCTCTGCTCTTCGATAATCTCGACCTGTCTATACATCTTTACGATGTCAGCTGTTAATACGAATTGGTGTTGTCGGAATCGCAGCACTATTGCAAATAACGGTGGCTGAATTGTGGGTCCAACTTGCAAAATGTTATTGAGAGACTTTCCTGAAGTTGTCTTGGCAGAAGCGTTGAAGACTACCCGAAGTTTGTTCTGCTCGTTGACTCGGGTGACTACGGCGTGATGTGGGATGTAATACACCGGCGAGGTGTCGCTCGTTGTATCGCTTACGGCGGTCATGTGACCTAATGATTCGTAATCCTGCATAAACTTAACGTAAGCTGCCTTGAGTTCAGGATCTCGTTCTAGTTTCTGTTCAATTTTGTAGAATCGTTTCACTGCGGTATTACGGGATTCGCCCAACTCGCTGGGGTCCCCTCGGAATGGTAGACTGACTACAAACCGTCCACTTGTGTTCCGTTTGTAGGTCTGAAGAAAGTGGAGTTCACAGGATTCGTCGCTTTTTGATCGCACCGGCGCACGGTCGATCTTTTCTATGTTCCAAAATCTTTCAACTTGCTTGTGAAGTGCCGCGTCGGCTGTGATATAACTGATTGATGCAGGCGACTGACTGACTGGCGTAATGTCACCAGCTGCTATCCATCCAAGATGTGTCTTCTGGAGGACTGGCTGATTGCGGCCTAGCTTTATCTGGCCGATGCAAAGAAGATCCCAAAATATGCTTGCTCCTAATATCACGTCAACCCTACCTGGAAGGTGAAACGTGCTGTCAGCGAGATTTACATTAGGAGGAATTTTAAGATGACCGATTTCGACTACTGCTATGGGCAGGTTATCGACTATTCGTTCAGTAATAAGAAATTGACGCTTAGTTTGATATGCGGTATGCTTAGATTGTATAACAGCCCCCGTTGATGCGTGGAGCTCTATGGCTGGACCTATTCCTTTGACTGAAAAACTCTGCTTGTGTGTACTTAACTTCAAACGCTCGCAAAGCTCACGCGTTATAAAGTTAAACTGAGAACCTGAGTCTAAAAGTACTCTACATTCGACTCGTGTTCCGCTCCTATCGTGAATCCAAACCCTTGCGGTTGACAATATGACTCGTGAAGGAGAGAAATGCTTTGTAATGCTTGTTGATGCTAAAGCGACGCCCTTGCTAGCGTCTGAATTGCTGCTATTATTCGATGGATTGTTCGCTTCTACTGATTGGTCGTTAGAGTGTAACAACGTGTTATGTTTACCCTCGCACTTCCTGCAATGAGTCGACATACAATTAGTGGCGATATGATTACTTCGCAAGCAATTACGGCAAAGTGTACGCTCGTTTACTACACTTTGTCTTTTCGGTACGTCTAAATCGCGAAACTTGTGGCATAAATAAATAAGATGCGACTCTTCTTAACAATACGCACATTTGCGAGACGCTTGTTTCTCATCGCTCGTAGTCGCAAAAGAATTCGATTGTGTTGCTTTCTTCGGTTGGGACGACGCTCGCCCTTCCGATCGCGCCGATTGTGTTTTATTTGCATCTGACTTTATATTCTCCGGTTCGAGAATGAGGCATCGATCCTCTAGGAAATCTGTCAAAGTGCCGACTGTGATATTTTCCCGTTCTTTTGCATGAGCACGCCATTCGCGTCGCGTCATGCTGTCCAACTTTGAAGTTAAAAGATGAATTACTATTGCGTCCCAGGTATTAGCCCCGAGCTGCTCAATAGCACGAATATGTCGCAATATACCATCTAATGTTTTCCGTAACTACCCCCCGGATTCCTTCTGCATCACGGGAATGTCGAGCAGCAACTGCAAGTGACGACTTGCGATCGCGGTTTTATCCTCGAACCTCTTTTTCAAGAGCGTCCAGGCAATTTCGTAATTTGCTGCGGAAGACTTGAGTGATTGAATGACTTCAGCGGCACGCCCTTTCAATGACGACCGCAGATAATACATGCGTTGAATATCTGATAGGTTAGCGTTAGTTTCGATAAGCCCCTGAAAACTGTCGCGAAATTGGAGCCATTGCTCAGGATTTCCGTCAAATACCGGAAGACTCATCGTCGGCAATTTGACCTTGAGATCCTGCGTGTGGCCGGCACCCCCGTTGAGGTGGGCATTGTTATGCTGCTGATTACCCGCGTGATTGATTTGCTGATGCTGTGCTGGCTCAAGATTGACAAGAGCCCGTGCTCGACCGACTAAAGAACAATACCGTTCGTCTATGATATACCGTTCTTCATCCGCGTCGTCTAAATCTTCGATTTTATTCTGAATGTCGTTAAAATTAGGCCATAAGCTTTGTATGAATTCGATTCTCGCTTCAAGAGTTTCGATCGGATTGCCCGATGCGCGAAAGCCCTCTAGAAATGTCTCGAAACCCGTAAGATGGGACTTAAACGTACCTCCTCGCGCACGCCTAAGAGAGGTTAGCTCGTTTGCCATCGTGAAGCTACGCTAACTTGACACGATCATTTACGGAACGAACTTACAGGTTATGTTTAGATTGATACACTCGATACGCTTAGCGCACGCTTGGACGCTGCTGTGATCCTCGTTGCCAAGTCGTAGAGCTGTCTGTGGAATGATGGTACTCGAATCGTGGTGACAGCACGGCTGACCCTCGTCGATCCTGACCTCGAATCTTCGTAGAATACCGGTGGGCGCGTGTCGCCGCCGGTTTCGTATCACGTGGTTACGTGATGGTGAGATCGCCGCTGTGCAAGCACCCTGTAACGGAAACTTACGAGTTAGTGTTGCTATAAGCGCGCGAATCCGCTTTCCTCAGGCTCGGCCTTGCGCGCGAGTGAGTGTCCGATGTGTTGAGATCGCCGCCGTGCAAACGCCCTGTGTCGTCTGCAAGCGCGCGAATCTGCTTCCTCAGGCTCGTCCTTGCGCACGAGTGTGTATCCGGTGACGCCCTTGGTTTCTGGGCACGCCACACTTGTGAGAGAGATACAGCCTGACTATCCTCTCGTGCTTGCCGTTGTTTCAGGCGTCGATGCTTTGCCGTTGTTTCAGGCGTCAATGCTTTGGGATGCAGTCGATCGGCTATCACAATAACCGAGACTTACGATTCTTCTAGTACTTGCCCGCTGGACTACATCCGTTGGATAGTTTCGACAGCGTTGCTAGCAAATACTTGCGTGTGTTTTTCCTCTGCCGGTTCGACGCACGTTACGTTGCTATGCCGCATCCGGCCGATTATACCGGAATCCGGCTCGAAGGACCATTTGTACGCACCCGGTTGTGATGGGTGCGAGAATTACGTAACAATTTTATGCTTAATGTGCTTTATTACGGTATATTTAAACGCAATACAAATTTCTTATGACGAACGCGCACACGCCTGACTTCTTCTCGCCCGCCATCTTACTTCACTCTCCTCCTGCGACATCTCTACGCGCAGCTACTCAATAAAGTTGATGAAAATTTAATATCATATTCTGTATACTCTTTCAAAGTTAAGGGCCAAATTTCAAATCGATTCACAATTTAGATAAAAAGTTATCAATTCTTGAAAATTCGTTTTACAAAGGGTTTTACAGAGAAAAGTGTAAACATTAAAAAATGTAACCAATATAATAATATTTTACACAAGCAGATCATCAACAAACAAAAATATAGCAACAAAATTTGAAACGATTTACAACAATTTTTTTGAAATTTTTTTTTGAAAAAAAAAATAGTAGTAACAGTTATTTACATTCACTAAATCTACGTCTTTTACATTCTATTAGATGTTCCGTAACTATTTATATACATTTTTTTGTCTTTGGATCCCTGGAGAATTAATATCAGAGTTTTTAATATTTTCTGCATACTTTTGGTTGGGACTGTACCTATAAAACATCCTTAATACTTAAAATATCACAATGTCAGTAAGTAAGGAAATGATAATTGAATCAGGGCGTGCAATTGGCGCAATTTAAAGATTTTACATCTTTTTTGTAAATACATATCACTTGGGTTGAGTTAGGTAACGCAATTTTGTGAATTATTTTGTTAGGGAGAAATGAAGCTACTACCATTTAGGAATTTTGGATTTACAACATACATTGCGCGTGTACTTGGCGCCTTTTTTTCCCTTTTTTAAAAAAGGTAATTTTGTACTGATTACCTTTTACTTGAGGTTTTTTCCGTTGTCTAACCATCTTCAATATAAGCAACAGATCTAAACCAAGAAAGAACCTTTTAAAATACAGTTATTTTTAAAGATGTTTCATTTTATCCTAAAAAGTCTTATGTCTCAAGGCCTGCCTTACAGTTATTTGTTTCAAGATGCCCCAACAGCAGTTTTTAAAGCTAACAAAGCTAAACCGAATTAAATTGATTACTGTACAAAAATACGAACTGTGGAAATTAAACACAACTTTATAGGCTATCATTCAGTAATAAATCTAAAATTTCCTCAATCATAATAAATAATTAATTCAGTTTACCTTAACAAACAATAATTTACTTTTAATACTCAAAAACACCTTTCGCTCACAACAAAACAATGCAATCTAACTGCAAAAACTAAGATTATGTTACTTCCTGGATAAACAAGGCATGCAGTGATGACACACAGTGCAGTCAACCTAAAAAATCCCCTTTTCCTCCAACCAGCAGTGTCTCAACGTGCTCCGTGTATCAACCTGTACCCCTATTCTGTAACTCATAACGACAGTGTCGGTATCGTTACGTTGTCGTTGCGCAGGTATACTATATGGAAAAAAAGCTGCGCAACGACGATATAACGATACCGACACTGTCGTTAGAGTTACAGAGTAGGGCTACTGCCCGACTTCCCCTACTTGAAACGGAATGTATAAAATTCACAAAGTTACTGCTAATTGCAAGTATAAAATTCTCAATGACTGAAAACGGTAATACTAATTTATTTTTAAAAAATATTTTAATTTTGCCTGTAGAAATTTGAATGGAAATGCCTGGTAAATCGTAAAATTTTCAGAAAAAATTATTTTTAAATTGTAGAATTGAAATGTAGAAATAATGTATATGATACAGTGTGCTCTAAGATAAGTCTTTATTATAATATTCAACTTCGTGTCTCGGTGTCTCTCTACGTCTGTCGCGTCGTGGTCGCTAAGCCTTGCACCCGTGCCGTCCGCCGCGCCCTCTCAGCTCTCCCCTACGCCATCTACCCATGCTGCACAAAATATTCAAAAATTCTTTTGTTAAACATTCTACAATGACTTCTTTTTATTAAACATTGCAGCTGGGTTATTATTATACCGACGGTTTTAACCGTCATTAAATTAGTATAACAACTCACATTTGTGACTAAAATTTAATTTACTGTCGCAGAATACATGCAACCATTTCTGGACGAGCTATCTATCCTGAGTAACTTTTCGGTCAAATCACAGTGGCTGTACTTGTTACCGTTAGATATGAATCCCAGACGTGTACCAGACAGTAGCCCAAGCCGCAGACACTTTGCTTTGCGCGAGAGCGTCTTACCGCAGCTCGTGACGCCGTTGGAGAAAAAATTAGGTTCGTAACGCATGCAAAAAGTACACGCGCCAATCATATCTAATTAAATTTTAGCGTCGCAGGTTAGTCTCCATCCGTGTATCAATTTAGTCGTTTATATGGTACCGTGTGACAACGCGCCTCTACATATTTACACCCGCAGTGGGCACAGATCGCGAACGGATAGCAATGTAGAAGCCTTCCTCTCTCCAAGGTATTTTTCACTCCTGATTCATGCTTTATTTTCTTTTACTGTCATAAATATTCTTATAATTTTATTTTAAATGCGCATAAATGACAAGACTGCTTATGTTTATTACATATATTGTGTAATGTAATATTTATATTCTATAAAATCGCTTTTTTGAAAAATGCATTATTTCGAAATTAGTATAGTTAATTTTTATCATCATTTTGTACAATTAATATAGATGGGGCGGCGTGGTTTTGATTAATCCACCATCAGAGGTGTGTGAGAACGCGCAACAGGATAAAGCAGTTACTGTTGTTCCTGAAGAAACTGCTATAGTAGGCACATTTCTGGCACAGCTCCGACTATTACTAGGCATCCCAGAAACGGTAACGGCAACCTCTTAACATATTGTATTACAAATTTTTTTAAATAGGATGGCTAATAATAATTATTGTACTACTTTTTGTGGCAGATAAAGCGGATTGAATTGAATAGAAAAATCTTCTATTTTCCGTTAGTGATTTTGGTCGCAATCAGCCACAATCAGCACGTGAAGCTGGGCTATCTCTTCTTCATCGCGCGCTTTTATTCGTCAGTGAATCGCACGGACGCACGCTCATTCGCCGATCTTTATTAATTAATTTCTTGTTAATTATTGCGAAAGTCGCAAAATGATACAGGACTTTAGTACTCATTGTCAGTTTAATCTGCTCTACCTGCACAAAAGCACTATGTCAATAATTAATAATTACTCTGTATACGTTTATGTATATAACGTACACAGAATGGGGCATTTAAAATATTACAAGTTACAAGCTATTATCCCTGAAAATATGCATCACACCAAAAAATGTCTTATAATTAGACAAAACTTGAAGGGTTGCAAGGGGCATATGACATAGTAATATTTGTTTGACCTCGAGTGTAGGTATCAAGATCATATAAAGGTCAGTTTTAATTTTTTAAATAAAAACCCCCATTTTTTATTGTATTGGAGTGCGAAGAGCAGTTGCGGCGGTGTCCGGACTTTGCGATAAATTGTAGAATGGCCCTAAGGCTGAAGTCACATGACATGTATTTTCCGCGTAACGCGTAACCGCGTAACCAATTAGAAGTGTTTTGCATTTTTGGTTACGCATATTCGCGCTTCTGATTGGTTACGCGATCCGCGGAAAATATCAGTCCATGTGACCGCACCCTAAGAATCGCGCGCATTCTCGAACGCGTATATTTCCAAGATTGCGGAAGAATAACCACGTACTCTCGTTTGTATATAGAAATATAGCGTTTATTACGAACTCTCTCTACAATTCGGAAACACGTCTGCACGTCCAGAAAGCCGGGAGAGAACTCGTTCAATCTGTTGCCAAGCAACTCCATTGCTACCCATACAGCACGAAATATTTTTAAATATATATTTTTAAAATATTTTTTAAGACAAAAATAATTTACAAAAATATTTACAGAATGTTTCTATGTCCGCCAGATCATGTCAAAAAAGTATTTTCAAAAATATTTTTAAAAGATTGCAAATAAATATATTCAAATATAAGGGGAGTGAGAGAGGCAATCGGAGCCACGCGCGGTAAATAACGCGCAATCAAACAATAGTCAATAATAAAATATATTAGTTAAATCCGGACGTTTCGACACTTTTTTTGTGTCATCTTCAGCGTGTGATAATATACATAAATTTCAACGATAAAATACAGTCAATCACCATAACAAGAATAAGTTAGTAAAAAGGCGCAGTCAAAAGATATTAAAGTCATACGGATGTTCGGTAGTCCATCAGGATATGCCGTTATGCACATGCTCGCAAAAGATCGCATCTTCGACGTTTAACTCTCAGGTTGAAAGACCATGTAGAAAAGCGAGATTCGATTGTCCTTTCTAAACCGTGAAAACGGAGTCGCAATATGATAAAAGAACGCAGTGTGTTAATATTCTAAATACTATTTCCTACTTACGGAGCATTACAGAAACGGTAAGACGCTGAGTTTAAATGAGCCTATCACTCTGACATGTCGTGAGCGAGTGAGCGTTGGTAAAATTCAGAAGGTTAACATAATAAGAGCGCTATGTACATGAGTCAATGGTGGGGACAAACATTCGCAACGGGTGTCTTTAAATTTTTGATAGCCAGTCAATAACGCTAAAATAAGTTTCCGGTAATCCTTCCGTGTCCGTCTGCAAATTCAGTCCATTTTCCTGTCTCTTAATGCACAGCATTTCAGAAATTAAGCGTTTATAAAGATACGATTCATTATCTAGAATTTCAACATTGTCCCAATCGAAGTTATGATTTAATGCTATTCTATGATCTGTTATAACTGAATGATTTGATGTGTTCCAATTTATATGGTTCTGGTGTTCCTTGATTCTTGTATGTAATTGTCTGCTCGTTTGGCCTACATAAGAGGCGTCGCAATTATTACAATTAATTTTGTACACTACGTTGCTTTGTTTGGATCGTGGGAGAATATCCTTGTGAGCTTTTATGAAAGTTCGCATTTTGTTTAAGCTATTATATGATAATCTCACTTTCAGATCCCTGGTTATGTTCTTAAATTGTTCAGTAATCGTAGGAATGTAAGGAATAGTGAAAAAAGGAAACGCTTTATCCTCACTCTGTGTGTGACTAGCATTAGAGTCTATGTTGAACAAAAATTTGAGACGATCACGTAACACACCGAAAATGAATCGTAACGGGTAACAATTATTGAGTAAAATTTCAATTTTTGTTATGTCAGGTTTGCGTACACACAAATTTTTAAAATTTCTAAATCGTTGTACAGGGACATTCCGATGTTCGTATGCAATTCTTTTTTCAACAGACAAAGCGGTCCATTGCATTTATTCTTTGTCAATCAACGCGTTAGAATTAATAGGAAATTTGATCTGCTGATCTCGAGACTCAATGACCAGTCCAAAAATATCAGTCCTATAAATTATTATTGCAGCCTCTCACCTACACATCAAAACTTGAAATTTTCTTTTAAGCCACCGTCTGCATTGGCTTTTCCAAGGCTTGTTCCTTACTCTGATTATTTTCCTGTTCAACACTGTCGTTCAAGTCTTTACGTCGATCCTCGTTCTTTCCGGGACCTTCCTCTGTTGTTCCACCATCTGAATCAGCTAAAAGTCTTTCTTCGTCACTATCAGTGATGTTATCTCTATTCACTTTAACCTCAGTCTTTTTACTGCTTCTGGCGTCGCCGCTGTCTGGTTTGTGCTTCTGTTTTGCACTTGCAAGCTCTGCTCTTAAATCCTCCCACTCGTCTTTCAGAGATTTTTGGCCTTAAATAAAATTTACATTCGTTAACTTCTCGTTATAGAATTGTCATTTATCTTCCGACTCGAAAAGATAATGACTGTGTATTGGTTTAATAATCGACACATAAGTGTACAAAAGCCCGCTCTCAAGCCACTCAGACTGAACACAAGCCAGAGTAACTCAGAACAGATTTGCTTTTTCACACCCGTTACTTCCGTGTGTTTCCGAGACAAACCTAGTTGCTCCAGTCTTCAGAAATGAACACAATTTCATTTGACTAGAACAACCCAGACAAACGGATTCGTGGCTTTCATTGTAAGCCTTTCCAAACATAAACCGTCGTTACCAGTCTCTCGTTAACATTGTAAAAATAACATTCGTTAACAGTTGTTACACAGTCGTAAGCAAAAAGGAAAAGCTGAAAATGAAAAGTACTCAAATTGATTGCCACCTAGTAGTGTGTCACATTGTTTTGAGCCTTTCGACTCACGAGACTCCTAGAGATATCATTGCCACCTTTGACTAGAGAGGATACGGCCTTAGAGGCGTTCAGGCATAATCCCACGGATGGTAGCTTCGCACCACCGGCCGCTCGACCGAGTGCGTGAACCAAATGTCCGAACCTGCGGTTCCTCTCGTACTGAGCAGGATTACTATCGCAATGACTGGTCATCAGTAGGGTAAAACTAACCTGTCTCACGACGGTGTACGTTTACCTGCTCATTAATTTGCTGGTCCTAATATAAAAATTGTAGTAACAGTGCAATGAAAAATTGACAGCTGATGCGGTCGGTGTAGCACTGTTCTGGAAAATGATTTATGGCATTTTATTCGATTATTATTTGAGGCAATGGACAGCACATTGACATAACCAACAAACTAAAGCTCAATAACACACAATTTTTAGTACGATTAATAAATTATTTTAACAATGAGATCTTCCGCAAGACAATTGTCCACTGTTTTCCGCCGCGAGCCACTCGAGAAAGTCGAGAGTCGACTGGTGGGGCACACGCACACAAGAGAAAGAACGTATCTGAGGGCACAGGTAC
Source organism: Temnothorax unifasciatus (assembly GCA_030770225.1). Taxonomy (NCBI): domain Eukaryota; kingdom Metazoa; phylum Arthropoda; class Insecta; order Hymenoptera; family Formicidae; genus Temnothorax; species Temnothorax unifasciatus. The sequence goes on from JASTWK010000585.1 coordinate 56,075, forward strand.
GTGCTTTCTCTTGTGTGCGTTTCCCCCACCAGCCGACTCTCGAGTGACTTGCGGCCACATCGCGACGCTCTGTATCAAGCTACGAAGCTTCCTCCAGTAGGTGTCGTGCCACTCGACCGCTGTATTTTCCGTGACTATCCAGGGCCCTTAATACACACGTGTAGTAGTGTATTACACATTTGTAGATTACATGTGTAGTCTACTACACAAGTCACTTACCACACGTGTAGTATATTACACATATAATGGATTACACGTGTAGTCTACTACACAAGTCACTTACCACACGTGTAGTATATTACATATATATAGTGGATTACACGTGTAGTGGATTTCACACTTCATGATTAGACGTGTATTCCATATTACAGAGATTTCACGCACTAAGTAATTACAGCGTGTAATAACTACAGATTATTGTGTTTCTTTCTGTGATAACTACAGGGGATCCTGTAGTAACTACACAAGTGTAATATTTACTGGCTGTAGTTTCTTTCCGTAAGGGGAACTCGACAAATATTGATTTTAAGTTAGGGTCTTCACGAAATGAATTGTAGGGTTTTAAAAGAGCTACAAAATGAGGGGTTAGTACATCATGTACGGTCAAAATTTGCCGAGTTATTGCGAAAAAACGAAATTTTTCATTCCCCCTCCCCCCCTTAAAAACGCATCGGTCCGATTAACCCGACAACTCAGAAATAAGTTCTTCTACATCCCTCCAACAACCCTAAAAAGGTTTCATTGATCTCTCTTCACTTCCGAGCTCAAATGTCTAATTTGACTGGACTAAAATAAATAGGCGGAAGTTTAAAAAAATAAAATATTGTTTTTTATTTTTTAAAATTATGATATGCTCTTTGTACTATATATTTTTGTAGACTTTTGAGACGGTATTCTATAACAAGCAATTTTTTAGAACCAATAAAATGGATAAAAAGTACTTTAAAAAACAAAATTTTTTTTTGTATATTTGTAATATTTGTAGGATTTAATTCCAAGATTCTAAAAAAAAAATATGGCGATGGTACCAAAAAACTATGATAATTTAAAAACAATATTTAATTTTTTTAAACTTTCGCCTATCTATTTTATTGGTTCAAAAATATTACTTGTTGTAGAATTTTATCCCAAAATTCTACAAAAATATATGGTCACCGTAACAAAAACATATCATATTTTTAAAAAATAAAAAAAAATACTTTATTTTTTTTTTTTAAGTACAGCCTACCCATTTTATTGCTTCCAAAAAATTATGTCTGATAGGAAACTACTCCAAGATTCTACAAAAAATTTTTCGTAATTGTGCCAGAAAGATGTCAGGATTAAAAAAGAGCAAGAACATTTATTTTTTTTTTTTTTATTAACGTTTCTGTCATCAGAAACTTTTCCCGAATTTTCCACAAATGTGTCTCAATGATATCTACAGCATATAAAAATTTCATCAAAATCGATTAAGCCGATCAAAAGATATAAATTATTTTTGAAAGTTTTATTTTTATTTTTTACACCAAAACGGTTTAATATTAAGGGCTAATATTTGACTAAATTGTAAATGACACTGATAGCAATCAAAGGAAAAAAATGAGCATGATCCGTGTGGGGGCATACTGGATCTTCTTATAGGGCTCCGGCCTTTAGGTATGTTGTCATGGTTTTATTCGATTATTCCGGCGTTTTTATACTTGTGATTCAATTAGATTGTTTATTTTATTTATGTTATTAAGAAATTTTGTAATGTTTTAGTATGCTAACTTAAACACGTTATCATATTTTTTGATATTTATTTTCTTCTTTCATAGCAATCCGTTCCGAAGAAGACTATAAGTACAGTCGAAACGTTAACCGTGTATTGTTTGTTTAATAAATTGTTTCTATTTTAATGCAATATCTCTCTTTTGGTGCTTGTGATTTGGCCGTTTAAACATGCATAGCTAAAATTATAAATTTAATCAGAATACTATAAACTACAATTCTTTTCTCGATAGCTAATATTTATTTAATTATTATTATGCTTTTAAATATTAAATTTAAATATCATGCTATACTATGCTAAAGTTAATGTTTTTCTAATGTAGGACTTTTTTCAGATAAAAGAGCGTATCAAAAATAGGGTTTGCTATTTATACATTATCCTTACAAATTTTAATTTTTATGTTTATTAATATTTATTTCATTATATTTGCAATGTTTATATTTATAAATTTCATATATAAATATATATATATATACATTTATATATATATATATATATATATATATATATATATATATATATATATATATATATATATATATATATATATATATATATGACATTTGTAACTATTTATAAATGTAACGTAGCGCATCGTCGATTTGACAACTCGAGACCTGGCAGTCGGCGAGGCTGGCCGGCCGGCTGGCGAGGCACGAGACGCGATACCCGAAATGCGTGGCATCGTGGCATCGTGGCATCGTGGGAACGTCGCATAGCCGGCGCGTGCCAAAGCAGCTACACGTCATAGCTCAAGAGAGAAGGAGACAGCCGAGACAGCAGATCATATGTCTGTCCTTCTCTCCTCGCTCGTAGCTTGCCGAGCGCCGCGCGCCGCGGCGCCGGGCCGGCCAAGCGCGGCCGCTGCGGCCAGCATATCCCCTCTAACTGGCTGGTTCGGACACGAACCATTAGCACGGACGCAAACTATGTGCAGTTACCGAACGAAACGACGTAGTTGAGGCGCACTTTCTCAGGCGGCGCGTCGGAAAATGCGTCCCCACGAAAAAGGCCGGGATGGCCTCTCTCAGGTTTCTCTCTGATACCGGTTAGCAAGAAAGTAGAAAATCGATCGTAAGATCGATCGAGTGAGGTGATATACGACGGATGGCGGATGTGAGAAATGAGGGTAGTAGCGAGCTGACTTCAATCGAAGGAATGATCGAGCGGAGCGTCGAGCGGTGTGAGCTGAGAGGTGTGGATCGGCCGCCGCGGGGCAGGAGAAGGAGACGAAGGCGAAGAGACGGAAGGGTAGCAGAGAGGAGAATATATGAATATGAGTTACAGTAGAGTACCGAGAATTAGAAGGGTCTGGGAAAAAAGTGAGGAGGGAGGGAAAGAGGTGCTGATAGTGAAGTGGAAGGATGAGAAGGAGAGAGCGGAGCTGTTAGGAAGGTATGGGGTATTTAGGCAGAGGGAGAGAGGGAGGAGGTCTGTCACGCGAGGAAGGAGCGGATGACGCCAGAGAGTGGAGACGGAGCGAGGAGAGGGAGGAATGAGGGATGAGTTAGGATGGTGGTAGCGGAAAGGGGACAGCTAGGAAAGATAGGGAAAAGAGTAGAGGGCGAGGAGGGGAGGAAGGAAAAAGAGTGTAAAGGGCCGTAATGGTCAGGTCGGGTAAGGAAGGATGTATGTTTGTAAAAAGTTGGGTACGTCCCTGAAAAACGTCAGTTTATGTAATGTACGTGTATAAGTGAGGTGGAGATACATTTAAGTTAGGTTAAGAAATGTGTAAAATTTTGTGTATGCGGATGAGTGAGGTGTTGTTCTAAGAGGTTTGGGATCTTTCCTCACAAAAACGCCTTGTAAATCCTGCGGGGACAAACAATAATATTTATATGTCATTATATATAAATATATGATTATATGTGATTATAAGTGAAATTTGGTGCTTTATATAAAATTATATATGGGCATATATAATTCCAAATATAACTAGATATGAACAATAGATCATATATGCACTCATGTATGGATACGTATAAGATTCATATGGAAGTATATATAACCCTATATGATTACATATAATTTCATGGAGCGTTATATATGTATAAAAAGCAAAAATTTTTGTACTTATATATGATATCATATATATAATATCATGTATGTATGTATGCATATAGTTTATTGTTTGTCCCCGCAGGGTTTACAAGGCGTTTTTGTGAGGAACGATCCCAAACCTCTTAGAACAACGCCTCACTCATTTATATATAATTATATATAATTATATATATAATCTTTTTTTCCCGGGGGGGTTACAATTCTCATCCATCACTACCCTTCTCCTCTCACTTAACTATTTGGACCAACGGCTCAATGTCTCTTCCCGAAAGACGGAGCCCAGTTTGCTCCGCACAAGAGCCTTTCTCGCACGGAGGGCGCAGCTTTCGGAAAATAAATTCCATGTGCTCAAGTGGACTCGAACCTAGTTTCTCAAATTACGAGTCTGGCGCTCTACCACTAGATTACACTGTCGCCTGATAATATACAAGTATATAAGACCATATATGACTATATAAAGTTATACTTAAAGAGGTTTTATGGAATATATAATCATATATTTTTATATATAGTTATATAATATTGTTCAAGATTATATTTCCATTTCTTATATGACTATGTATATAATTATATATCTACTAATATGAACAAATAAGAGGTATTTTTTCCCGAGTATATAATCATATATGCTCATATATATAATTATATGCTCTCATATATGGCCATATAATATTGTTTAAGATTATATTTTCCATTTCTTATATGATCTGCGACGCCGACGACGATGTCCTCGCGGTCTCGCCAGCCGCGGAGGAGCACGTGGCCGTTTACTTACGTTGCTCTCTCCTAATATCTCTCAACCAACCGATAAGTGGGCGCCAGGTGCGGTTCCCCGCACCACGATACACAAAAACGTAATTTATCGAGAGCCCTCAGGCGTGAGTCCCTTCTGATAATCGTGGATGGAATAAGAGAGGAAGCGTAGCGCAATCAATGTCTCAGATTAGTAACAGAAAAGAATATATTTAAAGAAAGCGATAAACATAGGTAAGAAAAATATATTTAAAGAAAGCAATGAACGCAGATAAGCACGACGAAAGATTACACGTCGCACCGCGGGTCCGAGTAGGCACGGAGTTACGACATGGGTGCCCTCGGTACACCCTCGCCAAGTTGAGCAGCGATCCCGCTCGATTTCGCTAGAATATTTTTCGACGAGAGTCCCCCGGAATCCTCCCTTAATCTCGCGGCATCACGTTACTCCCTCCCTGAATTTCGCGGTACGGACGACGTATAATAATGCGAAACGATCGCCGTTCTCCGATAGAACGTAATTCGTTTAACTCTTACTTACGAAAGAACATATCAACATTTACTTACAACTAACGCAAGACACAATCGAACGAATCCTACGCAACGCAAGCGGCTTTGGTGCCGAACTTTTATTTCCGCGACGCAAATGGCCATAAAATACCCGTGCACGGGGCGACTTTACAAAATTGGAATGGCCGCACCGCCCCCGCGAGCGTGCGAGCCCCGAATCGACCGCGGATCGATCCCACGATCACACGAGTCCCGAATTATTCGCGAATCTCCTGATTGCGCGAGTCTCAAAACATATTACGGAGACGCCCCGAGTCACGGCGCGGTCACGCGAATCTCACGCCGGACTCGTCCCACTACGCGACACGACACGATAACGATTCCTTCACAATCAAGTACAATTAACAAACTTAATCACCCGGACAATATCACGCGCTTCGACTGCCGGCGGCCGCGACTTCACGCCCCCGAGACGGGCCCTCGCTACGTCCTTTGAAACGGGCCCTCCCGCGGTATTCCTCGTTCGTTTCACTAACACGGACACATTACTTCGCGGTACTACGCGACTCCCGGGAGGGCCTTACTGACTACGACCTTACTTCAATGGAGAGCTGAGCAGTGGCCTTACAATTTGGCGATGAACCGGCAGCTCGATGTCACGATCCTCGGAGGGCTGGGTGGTACCTCTCTTGACGCTGGCTCGCTCGACAGTGGCGATCTCGGCCTGGCGGGATCACGCCGAGCCTGCGCGCGCCCGCGCGCCGGTGTCTCCAGCTCTTTCGGGTGCTGCCCTCAGGGCCCTGCCGATGTCACCAGGCGATCGGCGTGCCTCATTGGAGCGCCCCTCGCAGCTGCTTCCGTCTGCTGGCGGTAAATTCGAATCCGCCCACGTGAGCCCGGCTGTCCAGGCCGCGGCTCACAAACCGGTGCCTCGACGGTCCGGCTGGCCAGGTTGGGACTCGTCGACCGGTGGCGGTATTCCCTGTCCGGGGACTTTCGTCGGGGCGTCCCCCTCCGCGTCCTCCGCGTGCACGTGGCCGGTAACCCGGGCCTCGGACCGCTCGCGCTGCTTTCGGCGCTTTTCGGCGCACTCCTTGCCGCCGCCCTTGCTCGAGCGTGATCCGCCGCCGACCACCCATCCATGCGGGCCTCCGGCCGTTCCTCCCGTAGGTCCCACGGTGCGGCATACGCCGTTACATTTTACCGCGGCCACTTGCTCCGCATCTCCCTGCAAATGTCTTTAAACGAGATTAAACCTAAACTTCTGCGCTCCGCCCGTCTCGGGCGGAGGCACCACCCCCAACGTCCCCCTCGGCCGAGCGATCCTCTGGAACGGGGCGTGACAAATGTCACGTCACAGATCATATATAATCATATATCTACTAATATAAACTAATATGAACTAACTAGCTGGTTACCCGGGCTTCGCCCGGGAGTCGTTTTTCTTGAAACGACTTCATTTGTGTTTCAATATCCTTATTGTGGACAAACATAAGGAGTGTGTCGGGTGGTTGATTTAAAGACGATAGTTTAACTTTTCTGCGTGAATAACACATTTTTGGTGCTTAAGTTTTAAACTTTTTTACTTGACAATGATCACATATTGCATCCATTTTCCCAATTATTACACTCAGATGAAATTGATATTCGTAATTTCAATCATAACTAAATGCTTCTAATTTCAAATCAGACCGCATAAATGTTTTCGTGGATTAAACATGTCGTAACCAATCTTTTTCTACTTGAGTTTTACACTATTGAGTCATTTCCGCTTTTCCGATATTTCACTTACCGATCAGCGACATCATCCCTTGGTTTACCTAGGCGTTTTTTCGGGAATTTTGAGATTGCTCGCTCAAAATGTACACAAAACCTCGATATTTTACTTACCGATTACCGATTTTATTTCTTAGTTTTTTAATTGAAAAATCGAGGTTCTGTGTACATCGCGAGCGAGAAATCTCAAAATTCCCAATAAAACGCCTAGGTAAACCAAAGGATGATGTCGCTAATCGGTAAGTAAATATCGGAAAAGCGGAAATGACTCAATAGTGTGAAACTTTCTTTTTGTTTTCTTTTTATAGATATACGCATACTTAACTGTTGTAAACGTTTTTCTCTCTCATCAAAATTTTTCACAGCTTGTCGAGAAGAATATACTAATCTCTTTTGAGACAACCGAGCTTTTCGTCCTTCTTCTGTTTCATTAAGCCTATTTACATGTATACGTCTGGCATCGGAATTTTTTTTAGACAGATGTAATTTTTTTTAGGCATTTTGAATTTTAAAGAATGATTTCAAGTAATTATAAAAATTAATAATTGAAATTGTACAAAATAATAATCTAAGAGAAAGACTGAAATTTTAATTCTGCTTATCTACCTTTATGAACAACGGTTCCAAGAATACTGAAAACTTTAACAGATCACGGATACATTATTATATCCCTGACTTACCGTATCATCTATTAATGGCAGATTCCTGAGATCTTTTGTAGATATTTATGCATTTCGAATTTTAAAAAATAATTTCAAGTAATTATAAAAATTAATAATTTAAATTGTACGAAATAATAATCTAAGAGGGAGACTGAAATATTAATTTTGCTTATCTACCTTTATGAACAACGGTTTCAAGAATACTGAAGACTTCAACAGATCACGGATACATTATTATATCCCTGACTTATCGTATCTTCTATTAGTGACAGGTTCCTGAGATCTTTTGTAGACAAAAATCCTAATACCAAAATTAGTGGCTGATATAATTTTTTAACCAAAAAGATTCAAAATTCACCAATCTGCTTGTTACAATTTTGCCTTCTCAGGAACATCACACGTCGAAAAAGCTTTACCACAACACTTTACTCAGTTCGAATAAAAATACTTGAACTTATTATTCACTTTATTTTTTTCTATAGTTCGCATAGCCGACAAATATTCATAATAATTAATAATAATTTCTAAATTGTCTTACAAAAACACGAAATGTATCGAAATGCAAAGCATTCATATAAAACGTGTCGCCGATAAATGACGTTTCTCATGTACTAAGAAAATCAATACAATCAGTACGTTTGATGTATTAATTTTGATGTATTAATCAGTAGTTTGATGTATTAATTTTTCATAAAAATTGTTTGTGAAATTACTAAGCTGCTATCAATTCACTCTCTTGTCATTATAAGCTGCTGGTTTCACATATTATATGTCATTTTGATTTTTATAAAGAAAGAACCCTTTTACTGATCATCGCCAAATTCAATACCACCCTTTCTTTAATGATACTCTATATAAAATTACATGTATAACTTATACACTTTTCAAGCAGTAATCGGTAACACCTTCACCGATCCTCGCCAAATTCAATAACAATCTTCCTTAAATAATACTGTATCCATCAAATAACTTATACATTTTTTAAGCAGAAATCGGTAACCCTTCCACCGATCCTCGCCAAATTCGAGACAACCTTCCTTTAATGATACTCTATATAAGATGACAAATATGACATGTATAACTTACACACTTTTTAAGCAAAAATTGGCAACCCTTTCACCGATTCTCGCCAAATTCAATATTATAATATTCTATCTATAAAAAAAATTAGCTCGATATCTCAAAATTTGTAGAAATTAGAAAAATTTCGGATACCGGTTCTAAAAAAAATCGGTAACGAAAAATTATACACTTTATATCACTCCCCGGAAAATTCTACCCCTGTTTCATATATAATTCTTTGAGATTCCGTCAATTATTTCCCAAAAAATTGAAGAAATTAGGGAAACCGGTTTCCGGAAGATCGGTAACAAAAAACTATACACCCTATAGCATTCCCCGGAAAATTCTACCCCTACTTCATATACAATACTTTCAAAATCGGTACAATAGTTTCTAAGATTACCCCGAACAACAGTACAAACTTTTCCCCTTTATATAATAATAGAGATAGAAATATAAACAAATAAGAGGTTTTTTTCACGATAAGGTAGTTCTATAGTCTGTAAATTAGTGTGACCTAACCTAACCAGTTGTATTTCTAGCGATATAATCGTCCTAACCCAATTTTTCATTACATATCTTTCTTTTCTACAATACTCGAAAAGATATGTAACGAAAGATTGAGTTAGAACGATTATATCACCAAAAATACAAATGGTCATACTAATTATCTTGTCATGTTGGCAACAATTTAATCAATGATTAAGTTAATCGGAGTTTTGTCCTTTACTTGCACAGCGTATACCGGTATTCCCTAAAATTTTTTCAATTAATACCTGTTCTGACGAATTAAAATTAGTTTTAATGAAGCACACTCACCGTTAAAACACGTTTTTTAGGTGAAACTAGTTGTAATTAGGAAAAAGTAATGATAAACTTCTGCTTTAACAAAGCGAGTGGAAAAGTGTGTGCGTGAATGCAGTTTCACCTCCCTGCGGGGGGCTCCACCTTTTTTTTAAGTGGGGGAAATCTTCTAAAAGACCCTCGGGTCCGAGGCGGGGTAGTGCCGGATTCCGTGCGCGCCCGTCGTTAGACGTATAATACGCGCACGACCTACCGGCTAAAACCCCCACTAGTCCCATCTTGGCGCTGACCAAACAGGGGGGGGAAGATCCGGGTATCGCTTAAACATTTCTTCCATGATCCCCCCCCTACGCCAGCTTTGTACAGGCACCCTCCTGGGGGGGGGGGGTTCAGCCCCCCCCTGTCCTTTTGGACAAATCTAATAAGTGGCGGGTCGGGGGGGACTAACCCCGATCCGCCACCCCCCACCGGGGGTTCTGATCCATCGGGGAGAGCCGAGCAACCAGTCAAGATCAGCTGCGACGCGTGGTGAACCCGAACCACGCGCCGCTCCCCGGGCGGTAAAGGAGAGGGCACAACCACACCCAGTCAGGACGGACCGTCGTCGGGGAGCGCCGGGGTAACCAGTCAGGCTATGCCGTCAGGGAGCGCCCCGGCAAACAGTCAGGCCTGCCGCCAGGGGGGGCGGAGCCCTTTTCCCCACCGCACCCTCCTAAGACGGGAGAGGATCCGAGCCAGGGACCAGGTCCCAGGCCCCGACCCCCAGAGGAACGGGGGAAGCACCTGTAGCGAAAACCTCGTAGGGAGTCTGCCCGAGCCCCCCAGCCCCCTACACTCTACTCCTGTCAGCTGGGGGATCGGGGCGACCGAGACCCCGAAGACTCCCAGACCATCCCATCCCTCAGCCCATCTATTCTGGGAGCCGAAGCTCCCACGAGGGGGAGGATCTCCTCCCTCATCCTCGGGGTCCGTCCCCTTCCTCCTTTTTTTATTACGGTGCGGGAACACCCAGCCCCCCCCCAGCCAATGCCCAGCCGGCAACCCCGAATCCGCGCAAAGTGGACACTTCGGGGCCGCCGCAGAGCACCGGCTAGCCCGGTGGCCGCTAACATGGCAGCGGTAACAAAGCCCGCTGCGGTCCATCGAGGAGGTGCACTGGGCCCAGACGTGACCAACGTCGAGGCACCGTTAACACCTCAAAGACCGGGTCTGGAGCAGCTCCAATCTGGCTCTGCTCCAATCCACCCTGATCCCTTCCTTCAAGCGCCCACAGGGCACTGCGCACAGACAATCCCCATTCCCTTTGGGGGACGGAGGATCTCCCCGACCCTCACGTCCCCCACCTCACAGCCACCAGCCACGGGGATGGCAGCCGCTACTTCCCCCGATGTGACGGAATCGTCCAAGCCCACCACGCGCATCTCCGCGCATTTGGTGGGCTTGGCGACCCGCACCCCCGATCCCAGCGCAGCAGTAACCCGCTGCGCCAAGAGGTCCGCCTTCTCTTTTGAACCATCACCAGGGATTTCTATTACAAGACCCCCAGTGACGGCCCTCCTGCAGTAAATGCTGCTGATCCCCAAGAACTCGAGGGAGACTTTCTCCCTCGCAATCCTCAGGACCTCGGCATACGAGGCTGCCCCGCCCATAGGAACAGTGATTGTTACTACCTCCGTTTTAGGCGGAGTCGATCCCGCAGCTCTGGCCTTGCCTTTCCTCCCTCTGGCAGGGGATTACGACCCGCCCCCCCGTCCCCGCCCCGACTGGGCTCTTGCCCGACGGGAAAAGAAGCGGGGGCCACGGCGACCTCCTCACCCGTTTCTCCAGTCGCTTTCACTCCCACCGGCCTAACCGCCGGAGGGGGAGGCAGCGCTTTAGGGGCTTTCTTACCCTGGGCCGCACTCTCCCCGCCAGTCGCCCCGGCGGGAGGAGCATCCTCCCTTTGCCTAGTGAAGGAGCGAATCTCCCTCACCAGGCTGTCCATCCTGTGGTCAAGGACCTCGACGCGGGAACTTAGCCCCCCGTCGAGCCCCCGATCGTCAAACGCTCCGTTAGGGGCGTCTTGCCCTCTATTCTTGACGCGCACTGCCACCTGACTGGCGACATCCCTTATTTTAGCCCGGCTGGGCTCCTCCTCGATCTCCATGGGGGCCATACGCTCCATTGACTCCCCCATGGACGCCTCCAAAAGCTTCCCTTGTAAGCGGGCGTGGATCCTTATTTGAGTGGCCACGTCCCTAGTTGCCACCTTTGAGGCTGAAGGGTTCCTTCTAGCCGTGGCTAGTTCCCCCCCTTAGCCTCTCTATTACCGTAGCCTGGGCGGCAATCTGCGCCGCTTGACTCTCAGAAACTTGACGCTTTTGCCTCTCCACCTCCTTGCAACCACATTGCAACTCCATGACCACTAAGGCCAGTATCTCCGATCTGGACATGAGCTGCCTCATCTCCCAGGTCGATTCCAAGTCGGGCCAGCATTGCTTCCACAAGTCCATCAGTTGTACTCACAGCTCGTGCGCCATGCTTCTTGACGAACTTCGTTTACCATCCCAGTTGCTCACCTCTCCACTCTTTCTCAACAGGATCCTCCCTGTCCCTAACACCTCTCAACGGCGAGACCAGCCCCTGCTCCTCGCAAGCGGCAGCGATAGCTGCTTCCCCCGACGAGCTCGCTCCGGACCCGCCGGGTAGCCCATCGTCTGATAACGACGGGAGGGGGGCTGAGACGACATTCCCCTCCCGCCGGCCCCTGGGTGTCCGGTCACCCTGAGGCGGTATTTTCTTTCTCTTATTCTTGTTTATCGTCATATTCAAGAAACTTGTTTTTGTTTTGGAGTTTTCCTTCTTCTAGGCTGGTTGGCTTTCTAGCCTCACGAGCACAGCCTGCCCGAGCTCGGGTACCCCGGGTTTGCCAAACCCATATCGGAGACGCTCACCAGAAGCCCCGAAGGACCCCCGGAGACCGCCCCCGACCCCTGGGAATCTCACCGCCCACCGATCAACCCGCGCCAGACCGGGGAAGCCCCCACCATACCCCTCCCGTGCGCTAAGCGGGGGATTCGGCTGAGCAAGCTCGATCCCGGTCCCTTGCCGCCCGCGAGAGGGCAGGGCACACGATGCCCCCCCCCCCCCGGCTAACGCGGAAACCGACCGACGGAAACACGCCGCCGGCCTTTACGTCCGGCGGCAGGACACCACCGGCCCTAACCCGGAAACGTCCGGGTGACCCGGTGGGACCCTCCTTCTGGGGTTGCCCGGCCCCGACCTCGGATCATTTCCGAGCGGCCCGGACAACCCCCGGTTGGGGAGCCCGCAATCCCATGACCTACCGGAGCACCGGCCTGCAATGGTCGTGGGATTGTTCCCCCATCCTGCCGGAGCACCGGCGTGCAATGGATGAGGGAAAGGCCCACCCAATCCTGGTGGCCGATGGAAAAATAACAATCCCCTAACGGTCCCGGCCGACCGGGCGTTTGCAGTCAGGGTCGCCATCCCCTACCGGCTATTGGAATCTGGGTGGCCGAAGCCAGACCCAGACTCCTAAGCAGGGCAGCCGGTCCCCCGGTTTTCAGGGTTTTCCTTCCCTTAAAACGGTTGGGAGAGCAAAGGCTCATCCCTCACGGCCCTGCCCGGGCCGAGTGAAATTATTATAGAGGTCGCCTACCTCGCGAGTTCTGACAAGGACTCCCCGGCCTCCGCCAGCCCAAAGATTGACGGAGGTTACGGTACTGATGTGCTCAGGACCCCGGGTGCGCAAGACCCGTATCGGGGAAGGCTCCTAGGAGCCACTAAGGGCCCCCGGTGACCTTCCCCGACCCCTGAGAGACGGGGGGCTCCACCTAAAAGAAACTAACCTAACCCAACCCAATTGTTGTGTGGATGGATCACACATGTATTTCCACTCGCTTTGATGTTGAAGCAGATAATAGTTGGTCCACTCACACAATATTCTTTCGTTTGCCTTGTAAGCAAATTGTTTTGTTAAAAATTTTTTAATAAACAACGAGCGACGAGAAAAGTAAATGACTTTAACTCCTGAAGGTCAAGGTCAAAATCAGTGTCAGTTAAAAGTCGTTTGGGGCTGACTGTGTAAAGGGAAATATTTATTAAAAAACTAATCTAACTCCACGCCTACTTCTAAAAACTTGAAACTAAAATTTGGTTGAAATAGGCTTGAATTGGTTTTTTTATGCGGGGGAGCCGCAGGCGGAGCCCCTCCCCTGCCTACATGTCTGACTATACACACATATCAGCAAATTACTTCCCTTATAGTATTGACGCAAAAATATCAAAATTCGGAAAAGACTCTATTCTAAATAATAATTAACACTTTTAACTGACCTAACTCAGTGAAAATTAGTTTTGTCCAGTAAAAACTATTAACACATTTTAACAAGTCGATTTTTCAGTCAGATCTAGTTTTCACTGACAGTCTATCGTTATTTCTAATATTGACCAGTTAATAGTATTGACGAAAGGCCTTTGATAAAACTAGTTTTGACTAGTTAAATCGGATATTGATGGAATTTGAGTTCTAACGGTATTATTAGTTGCTTTCCATTTACATCAAAACTCACATAATTCTCACTTGTGATGTCATTCTGTCTTTATTATTCATTAATTCCTAAAAAGGATAGAACGATGTCACAAGTGAGAATTATCTGAGTTTTGATGTAAATGGAAAGCACCTATTACTATATACATATAATATGCAGGGTATTTCGTTTTAAATGATACAGTCGATTATTTCATCAACTAATGATTTTATTAAAAAATGATAAAGAAAAAAGCAGTGATCAAGCAAATAATAAATTATTAATTGATAAATAAATACATAGGGACGTTTCGACTACACCGAGTCATCTTCAGCCATAATAATTTAAACTAACGTACTTATAATTAACTTGGAAAGGTCAATGAGAAACATATATAAAAGTAAGAAGAAGAAAGAAAGAAAAAAAATTATTAATAAATACGCTGGAAAGTCGTACACCATTCAAATTAGCATGAAACTACATTACAGTTTGAAAGCTTAAATATATATCTGAAATTATCTGAAGTCAAGGATAAACCGGAGATGGAATGTCTTTTTACATATTGACTACACAATCAAAACGAACAACCTTTTTTTGGACCTTAATTCTTGGACCCGATTTATTTTCGCTACCGAACGAGGAATTAATTATTAGGATTTGACTACATTCCATCTCCGGTTTATCCTTGACTTTAGATAATTTCAGACATGTATTCAAGCTTTCGAACTGTGATGTGGTTTCATGCTAATTTTATTGGTGTATGACTTCCCAGCGTATTTATTAATAATTTTTTTCTTCTTTTTTTTCTTACTTTTATATATGTTTTTTATTGACCTTTCCAAGTTAATTATATGTACGTTAGTTTAAATTATTATGGCTAAATATGACTCGGTGTAGTTAGAATGTCCCTATGTATTTATTTATTTATTAATAATTTATTGTTTGCTCGATTATTGGCCTTTTTTCTTTATTATTTTGTACACATACGAGCGAGTATTTCCTTTATTCTAATTTTATTTTAAAAAAATGTTTTAGTCGAAAGTTGCATGGTTTGGAGGGAAACACATGATAAAAATATGGACTTGACCTTGAGTGACCTTTTCAAGGTCAAGACAAGGTTACTTTGAATTTTTTTAATGGGACTCCCTATTTTTTATTGCATATTTTTATAGCCCTTGTAGAGACGCTTTCAAAACACTATAATATAGTTCTTTTTTGTTAACCCCTTCGTTGGCAGAGAGAATTCGACAAAAAGTGCCCAAAATGGCAGGAAAATTTTTTATCCTGAAAATTTGTACCCTGGGGTTTTTGAGGGCGCTGATTACGAATCTGAACTTAAAATTCAAAAATTCAAAATGGCGGATCCAATATGGCGAACAAAAATACAAAAAATGGCTTGATTTGGATAAATCTTGGTACTTATGGGTTATTTAGGTTGCTGATTACGAATCTGAACTCAAAATTCAGAAATTCAAAAAAACCCCGAGTGGCAAATTTCATCCCAATCAATTTTTCCCAGGTAATTTTTTGCATTTTTATCCGCCATTTTGGATCCGCCATTTTGAATTTTCAAATTTTGAATTCAGATTCGTAATCAGCGACCCCAAAAACCCCCGAGTGGCAAATTTCACCCCAATCAAGTAATTTTTTGCATTTTCATCCGCCATTTTGAATTTGCAAATTTTGAATTCAGATTCGTAATCAGCGACCCCAAAAATCCCCGAGTCGCAAATTTCATCCCAATCAAGTAATTTTTTGCATTTTTATCCGCCATTTTGGATCCGCCATTTTGAATTTGCAAATTTTGAATTCAGATTCGTATTCAGCGACCCCAAAAACCCCCGTATAAGACTTGGATGCCAAATCGGAGCAAGTTAAATAGGAAAAAAAAGGTTGACGCACTATTGCGTCAATGCCACACAGGGCACGGATTAATTTGACGCACTATTGCGTCAATGCCAACGAAGGGGTTAAGAATTTTTTGAGATATTTCAAATTCTGACATAATATAAAATATGAAATATCTCGTAAAATATGCACTTTTCGATAACTTTACCTGCATACTTTTATATCTTCAGCCCTAATAATTTAAACTAACGTACATATAATTAACTTGGAAAGGTCAATGAGAAAGATGACAATTTGAAGAGTATTAACGGCAATCGGCCGCGAGGCCTCATGCCACTCTGACACGCTTGGCTCTAGAACACCGTGACCGCCGGGGCACGAAGCCCTCGGGGCTCGCGATCCGCCTAACCGAGTAAGTAAGGAAACGATGAAAGTAGTGGTATTTCACTGGCGATGTTGCCATCTCTCACTTATATGCTACACCTCTCATGTCTTTTTACAGTGCCAGACTAGAGTCAATAAGAGTCAGACAAGAGTAGAATAATAAAGAAATCAAATAACAATATTAATTTTAACATTTGCAATTTTGCAAAATTTAATGCGTCTACAAAATGCAATTTTTTTAAAATAATGTTTTAAATGTTTTTTTCTGCAACAATCGATTTCTTTCCTTATTCTACGTATAAAAGTATGAAAGTATACTTATCAAAAAGTGAATACTTTAAGAGATATTTCATATTTTATATTAAAAATATTATAACAAAAATTTAAATATCCCAAAAAATTTTTAACGAAAAAGAACTTTATTATAGTGTTTTGAAAACGTCTCGACGAGATCTACAACTTTTATTTTAAGGAAAAAATCAAATTCCATTTGAAAAATTAATCGCCTTTAAAATTTCTTAAAAACAATGACATAACTCATATTATGTGTCCCCTTACTCCCCTTTAGACCATACAACTTTTGTCCAAAATATTTTTCTATATCTTTCATATTTTTCGAGATATTTGCCTGCGTCGATTAAAATGACTTACTCTATATTCTGAGTAGTATACAAGAATTTACGAAAAATAATATACTACTGTGAAATATTACAAGTATGTCCTGAGAATTTATGAGAAATAATATACTACTATAAAGATGTTATAGAAATGTTCGAAGTATATTATATCCATACAAAATTACCTTTTTTTAAAAAAAGGTTAAAAAAGGCGCCAAGTACACGCATAGTAGTGTATATGTTGTTACCTCGAAAAAACCTAAGTAACAAGTGGTAGACGTAATCTTTGTATGTCAAAAAATTTCGAAAAAATCTAAACAGTAGTATTTTTATTTCCAAAAAATTATAACCCAAGTGATACATATCACAAAATTATGTTACCTTATCAAAGAAGAGTCGCGCTTCAAGTGATCTATTACAATTACAAAAAAGAAATGATATCTTTTTAAATTACAGCGCCAATTACAGAGAGAACATGTATATTGCCTCAAAAAAATAATTGTTACACTACTTTGGAGAATCTTTACATTGTGTCAATTAGAAAAAGAATGTATGATAACAATTTTATAAAATTAAAAAATTTTATTTATTTAAATTTAACAAGGGAATACAAGATATTTAAATACAAAGTTTACATATGTATTTTTTGGTGGTCACAAAGAATTACAGAGGTAACAGTACAAAATAAAAATATTTTATTAAAATATTTAATCCAACGAAAGAATACAAGGTATTTAAATACAAAGTTTATATATGTATTTTTCAATAGAATAAAAGATTTAATCACAAAGAATTACAGAGGTAACAGTACAAAATAAAAATATTTTATTAAAATACATAAATTTTTCTTGTAAAAAAACTTGGCGCTGCTAGACCTCGAAATTTTAAATAAATAAATAAACTTATCCTATGCTTAATTATAAACCGCATTATCCGCCGTCATCACGCACACCCATATCACTCACTCGCACATACACACCACGCTGATAATCATTTTATTACTCCCGTCGCATTCTTCTCTGAATTATTTTTATTTATTGTTGTCCTTATTTATTTAAAATTTCGAGGTCTAGCAGCGCCAAGTTTTTTTACAAGAAAAATTTATGTATTTTAATAAAATATTTTTATTTTGTACTGTTACCTCTGTAATTCTTTGTGACCACCAAAAAATACATATGTAAACTTTGTATTTAAATATCTTGTATTCCCTTGTTAAATTTAAATAAATAAAATTTTTTAATTTTATAAAATTGTTATCATACATTCTTTTTCTAATTGACACAATGTAAAGATTTTCCAAAGTAGTGTAACAATTATTTTTTTGAGGCAATATACATGTTCTCTCTGTAATTGGCGCTGTAATTTAAAAAGATATCATTTCTTTTTTGTAATTGTAATAGATCACTTGAAGCGCGACTCTTCTTTGATAAGGTAACATAATTTTGTGATATGTATCACTTGGGTTATAATTTTTTGGAAATAAAAATACTACTGTTTAGATTTTTTCGAAATTTTTTGACATACAAAGATTACGTCTACCACTTGTTACTTAGGTTTTTTCGAGGTAACAACATATACACTACTATGCGTGTACTTGGCGCCTTTTTTAACCTTTTTTTTAAAAAAGGTAATTTTGTATGGATATCACGCCTTTTTGTAGTGTTACGCATCTTAATCTGAAGTTTTTAATAATTAATCTGAAGTTATTAATAATATATACATTGCCGGACATTGCTTTTATGTAAAATGTGCAGCTATATTATGTTGCTTGTATAAATTATTTCTTACCAACTTTTTCTAAAAATAATATAATACGGAGGAAAGAAATTATTCCATCTGTTGATCATACATATTCAATTTATATTTTGCATCGTAATAAACAACGTACATATACAAGATCGCTATATAAGAAAAATGCCGATGCGAGTATATAATCTAATCTAATACACAGTTTATTTTTTTTACATACACTTTTTCTTCTGTGATTATCTAGTAGTTACATCTCCGATCGTAGTTACACATCTCTCTCGCTTGAACTTAAATTATCGCGCCTTACGAAACAATAGGTGTTTCTCTAACAATACTTAGGAGAATACGCCCTTGTTACGCCGTGACTTTAATTATTATCACTATAAAGTCCGTTTTATTGCCAGATATCAACTTATACAAAGTAATGTAATAATATATCACATATGTAAACACATAGATAATTCCTTAATATTTTACAATCATCCTTGAGCAGTTAAATAGGGAAAGACACAGTACTTATGGAAAACAAGATTTTTATAAAAAGTATGACAGATTCATGTTACCTCTTTCCTTTGATATTTCTTTATGAGCTATATTGCACAAGAATATGCTTAAATCAAGATTTTGTGATGTATTATCCGTAATTATCCATCATAATGTTTTTATATAATTAT
This sequence comes from Temnothorax unifasciatus, assembly GCA_030770225.1. NCBI lineage: Eukaryota > Metazoa > Arthropoda > Insecta > Hymenoptera > Formicidae > Temnothorax > Temnothorax unifasciatus. The sequence continues at coordinate 75,260 of JASTWK010000585.1, forward strand.
CTTTGCTATTTTGCGTAAGTTTATTTTTGTATCTGAATATCTGTTTAAAGAACAAGAGATGAAAACTTTTACAACTGCCTGCTATGTTATTGGTTAAATCAATCATTGTATATTACTGTCCAATTAGATTGTAAATATATACTAAAATATTGATTAATCTGATTGATTTTAATATAATATCACACCTATAACACTGCGCAATATCAACGTTAAATAAAAATTCAACCTAATAACTAAATTGCAAAGTTTACTTGTACAATCGTAAGTCAATAGACATTGTGTCCTTCAGAAATATTACGAATTACGACATCCATATAATCAACGTTTTTATATCAACATATTAATTCTATCGCATCTCTGCAGTTTCATAGTAGGAAGTCACTTAGCATTATTCATTAATATTACCCGCTATTTTGTCCACTATATAACTATTTAAAAGTTCTATCCTGTGTATCGGATAACGTTATCAAAGAGCAAATTATACAATGATTAAGCAGTCTTAAACAAATTGGCGCGATGTATATCTGTACAGGAATCTTAGGAACTGCGAGTCGCAGACGCCGATATCAATCATACTTTCAATCTCTTCCATTAACTTTAGTATTTGATCTAATATTATATATTTTTGAATGATCGGGTTTGTTAGATTGGACACGTATTACTGAATTTTTCGACGCGTGCAATTATTTGAACACGTCTTCCAACGAGATTTCATTTTTCCGATCACCATCATTAACCTCAGTGCTGATTCGATATCTAGAAGGCTGTTCACATATGTCCACAATGCATCTTGCCAAGACGATGCTATCTTCGCAAAGACTTGCGCGTGTGAGTGAGGAAGGGATAATGCGTGAGAGACTACTAACACCAGAAGCGTGAAGTAACACAATAGTTTATTTAACAACCAAGAATAATGCCGAAATTAAAGAGTGACATAATTTACAAATGTATTTGAATTTAAGTGAACTCGGAACGCGGGCGTTTTAAAGCGAATTCTTTCTCGCTCGTAGTGTTGGATAGCCCGCGCGTGCAATGAGAACTGACCATCGCAATATCGATCGATGACAAATCTTAACGTACTGACACACTGTTGACGAATGGCGACGCGCCGTAAGTTCTACGGGTTTTTATACCCACTCGAGACAAAGAACGCGCCAGGGATGACTACTGCTTAGCTAAGGTCAAAGTGTCATGGAATAGAAGCTTCTCGAACTGAAATATAGACCGAAAGTGCGTACAGTCATTGTCTTTGAAATTAGAGTATCGATCGTCGAAAAGACCGTGCCGGAGAATCAGAGTGACTCAGCGTCGTACGGAGATAATTCTTAGGTGGCCCGCTGAATAAATATCGCGTTACACTGCCGCTGTGACTCATGACACAGTCGTCTAAATGAGAATAAGAATATAATTCAAGAGCATTCGTGATCTCGAGCATTCGCGATCTCGAACATTCCGCCCGCCTCGTCAGGTTATCTGACGAAACATAATTTAATGGCGAAACTAATATAATCGGAGAACCAACTCTACGTAAATTACTACAAGTAACACTCTCGCTTAGGGTCTTAGATATCTTCCGGGTCATCGACCCGTGGCAATAGAATAATCTTCGTCGTGGGCCGCTTCAGAGTGGTAGCTGCGGTCCGTATGGTGACCACTCGAACTTGCTCATCCTCTCCGGGATGGATGGCAATCACCCGTGCCAAGGGCCACTTGGTGGGTGCAGTCTGCTCGCTCCGCACCAAGCACAGGTCACCAATACGTGGGTTGTCGTCCTTGGTCCGCCATTTTTGCCTTGAATTGAGAGCTTGGAGGTATTCAGAAGACCATCTTTTCCAGAAATGGTCCCTCAGCTGTTGAAGAAGTTGCCATCTAGATAGACGGCCGGTTGGCTCCTCTGCTAGTGACGGCTCAGGAACAGCGCTGATGGCTGCGCCTATCAAAAAATGTCCCGGTGTAAGGGCTGTTAGATCCTCTGAATCGTCAGAGAGAGGAGATAAAGGTCTCGAATTGAGACACGCCTCCACTTGTGCCAGGAAAGTGGAGAGCTCCTCGTAGGTCAGGGTAGCGTCTCCAATCACTCTTCGTAGATGATGTTTTGTTGATTTCACCGCTGCCTCCCATATGCCTCCGAAGTGCGGCGCCGAAGGTGGGTTGAATCGCCATTGTACGCCGTCGTTTGCAAGGGTGTTTGCAATGCTGTGATCCCTGCTGGCGTCAAGAAACAGAGCTCGTAGTTGAGCGTCCGCTCCGATGAAATTGGTCCCCTGGTCGCTGTACAGTACTGTACATAGACCTCGCCTGGATACGAAGCGCTTGTAGGCTGCTATAAATGCTTCTGCGGTGTAATCTGATGCCACCTCCAGGTGCACCGCTCGTGTGCTGAGACACACGAAGATGACCAGGAATCCCTTGTGTGCTTTCTGACCCCGTCCTTTGGTTGTCCTTAACAGGATCGGTCCTGCATAATCCACTCCCGTATGAGTGAATGGTCGTGAAGCCCGTACCCGCGGGCGCGGAAGGTCCCCCATCAGTGGGTGTGGGGAAGCCGCCCGCCATCGCACACACCGCACACAACGGTGGATGTGCTGCCTCACTTTCATCCGTCCGCCTGGAATCCAGAAGCGTTGTCTTAATAGACCGAGCGTAAGCTGTACACCACCGTGTAGAGCTCGCCGGTGGTAGGCGTCCACGATGAGGTTTGTCAGGTGAGAGTGTCGTGGTAGAATCACTGGGTGCCTCTCATCTCTGCTCAGAATGGCGTGCTTCAGCCGCCCGCCGACACGAAGTATGCCCTTCTCGTCTATGATCGGGTGCATCTTCAAGATGCTGCTCCGCCTCGACAACGCCTGACCGCGAGCCAGCGCTTGCAGCTCGTCTGCAAACCAGGCCTCCTGTACGACTCGGATCCACCTCTGCTCTGCATCCTCGAGTTCCTGAGGCGTCAATGTTCCTGTAACAAATTGTTTATGACGAGATTGCAAAACATTAAGCCATCGTAGGCCCCATGCTGTAACGCGCAGCAAGCGCTGGAATCCAGAGAATCGGAGAAGATTCGAATCTTCCTCCGGGTCCCTTGATGCAAGGTGCACGTGCGTCCTCTGATCAGGCAAGTCCCCGATTTCTTCTGATAAGATCTGGCTATAGAGTTTGTCTCTAGATTGAAGCCAGACCGGTCCTTGCCACCACAGATGATGCTGAAGTAACTCGCTGGGCGAGAGTCCTCGTGATGCGCAGTCGGCTGGATTCTCCTCGCTCGGAATGTGATGCCAAATTGCGTTCGGAAGAGCTCGCTGAATTTCAGCAACTCGGTTTGCCACGTACGTTTTCCATTTTGACGGGTGACCCTGTATCCAAGCTAGAGCTACCTTAGAGTCAGACCAGAGATGTTTTTCTGCGCCTGATAGGTCCAATGTTGTTTCCACATCCTCGATGATCTTAACCAACAATGCGGCAGCGCATAATTCCAGGCGCGGGAGCGATACTTGGCGAAGCGGGGCCACCCGCGTCTTCGCCTGCAGCAGAGATATCTTACTCTCGCAGTCGTTATGTGTGACCTTGAGATAGGCTACTGCTGCAATTGCCCGTTCTGATGCGTCTGCAAATCCGTGAATCTCCATCCTGAGATTCTCTCTACCGGTGTTGAGCCAGCGCGGTACCCGCAATTTCTCGAGTAGAGGAAGCTCCCTGCGGAACAGTTGCCACGCTCGGTGATCCTCAGGGCACAAAGGCTGGTCCCATTCAATTCGTTGTAGCCACAACGATTGAATCAAGATCTTGGCTCGTACAACCACTGGTGCAAGCCATCCTAGCGGATCGAAGAGACGCGCCGTCTCTGAAAGCACAATTCGTTTAGTAATGTTTCCTTCTCCGCAAGGACGTACCTTGAATGCAAAGGCATCGAGGCAAGAGTGCCATTGAATGCCTAATGTGGAGTGGCCGACATCAGGTTCCCACTCCCGCAGGCTGCGAGATTGTCGACGATCCTCCGGAATATCATGTAACAGTTCCTCGTCATTAGCGGCCCATTTGCTCAGTGGAAAGCCGCCCGCCGTGCAGATCTCGATCAGCTGATTTCTCAAGTCTCGTGCGCCTTCCTTGGAATCATCTCCGGCGAAGATGTCATCGACATACGTGTCATGTTCCAAAACAGCCGCCCCGAGAGGGAAGCGGTGTCCCTCGTCCGCTGCAAGCTGATGAAGCGTCCGGATTGCAAGGTACGGTGCACATGAGAGGCCGTACGTCACGGTGTTGAGGCGATATTCCTGAATCGCCTCGGCGCGGTCTTTCCTCCAAAGAATCCGCTGAAGATCCCGGTCGTCGGGATGTACCAAGATTTGTCGATACATCTTGGCGATGTCCGTCACCATAACAAACCGATGCTGTCGCCATCGCGTCAGAATGGTGCCCAGAGTCGGCAATAGATTGGGCCCCGTGTATAAGTGCCGGTTCAGGGAGTCGCCTGATGTAAGCTGCGCCGATCCATTGAAGACGACTCGTATCTTGACCTCGTCTCCGGCAGCCTTCAGGACTCCATGGTGTGGTAGATAACAGGTTCGTGCCTGTTTCAGCTCGCAGCCTTGTGGCACGGGGGTCATATGCTGCAACACTTCATAATCTTTTAGAAAATTAGCATATAATCCATAGAGCATTCCGTCAGATTCGAATTTACGCTCCATGCCTTTGAGTACTCTCTCTGCTATTCGCTTTGTCTCGTCGAGACGAGGTAGAGTCGGTGCGACTGGCAGGCGCACCATATATCGTCCATCTCCTGTCCGGCTGTGTGTCTTCTTGAAGAGGTCGTCACAGTGTTGTTCGGTCTCCGTGAGAGGTAATGGAGCTCGCGTCGGCTCCTCTTGTTCCCAGAACTGCCTCACGAGAGCGCTTAAATCCTCACCGATTGAGCAGTGGTGAGAAATGGCTGGACATCGCGGCCCAGTATCCTTGACGGCACCCGAGAGGATCCATCCTAGTGCGGTCCGCTGCGCCACGGGTGTGTACGGCTCTCCTTTCCGCACTCCGTCCTCCAGAATTGCTGCGTAGACGTCCGCGCCCAATAGAATCTCCACAGGATCCCTGGCCCGGAAGTCTGGATCTGCCAGCTGCAGATCATCGAGGTGAGGCCACGTGGCCTTCCCCCACTTGATGCGTTCTCCATAAATTGTTATGCGAGGTAGCACCAACGCGGTTACCCGAATCGCCGCCTCGGTTGCCTGCGATGTAACCTTGAGATCGACCTTGCCCTTTGATGATCCCGTCTTGTTGCCACCCACTCCAAAGATGACGATAGAGGCGGGAGAGCGAGGAAGATGTAGACGCTGCACGAGCGACTCAGCAGCCAGTGAGACCTCGGAACCTGAGTCAATCAGAGCACGTGCAGAAACTAGATTTCCATACCTGTCCGTTATGGAAACGCGAGCCGTCGCGAGGAGAATGACCGCTCGATCTCCACCGAGCTTGCTCGCATGTAGCGAGGAGGTAGATGCCCCTGTGGCATCGTTCCTGCGCTGACAAACGTCGTGGATTGTAGTGTGGTGCCGCTCATCACACACTCCACACGTCTTCTTTGACGGGCATGCAGAGGCGAAGTGCTCCCCGAGGCAGTTGTAGCAAAGACCTTTACTTTCTACAAACTCCTTCTTCTGCATAGGCGACTTCTCCTGGAACATGCCGCAGCCCGTGACGTAATGCTCCTTCTCGCATAAGGAGCACCTGCCGCTTCCGGGTTGCCTCCGTGCTGGCTGGGCCCGCCTCGCTTGCGGGTTGCCCCCGTTCGACCCCGCGGTCGTGCCCGACGCGGTCGTACCCGGCGCGGTCGTACCCGGCGCGGTTGTACCCGACGCGGTTGATTTCTGCGCGAAGTGTGTCCGCCTCGTTTGCGGATTGACACCATTCGGTTTGCCGGTCGTGCTCGATTCACGACCGCTCGGATGAAGAGCCTCCAAGGTTCGTAAGCGACACTCCATGAACGACTTCAGCTCGTCATAAGCTGGAGGGTCAGTAGAGCTGCTTATACTATTCTCCCACTCGCGCCTGGAGCTGGGATCTAGTAATTCTACTAAGATGTGCACGAATAAATCGCTACTGTTGTCGACAGGACGCCCGATGCTCTCGAGCGAGCTGACGGTCTGAATCATCGTGTGAAACAGTCGTCTTAATCCCGGGACCGACTCGTCCTTCAACTTCGGCAGCGCTGTCAAAGATGAGAAGCAGGCTCTCACTAATAATCGTTTATTGTCATAACGTTCGGTTAGCAAGGTCACCGCCCTCTTATAATTATCCGCGGTTGTTGGTAGATTTTTCAACAATTGTTCTGCCTCTCCCTTCATACACGACTTTAAATAGTGGAGCTTCTCCACATTGGACAGCCCGGTGTCCTTATCGATTATCGAGCCAAAGAGATCTTTGAACGCGGACCATTCATCGTACCTGCCTGTGAAGGTGGGCAGCTGAATTCGTGGCAGCGACTTCCGAGGAGTGCTTTCTCCTTCATGCCCTCGCATTGCACTTGCGTGTCCGAGTTGACCACGCGATTCCTTTCTCATATCTACAAGCGTTGAGCGTTGCGTCATGTATGCTTCTTCGACGGTGCCGACAAAACCTGATTTAATATATTCATGTTCCTTGACTGCACTCCAAAGAGTAGAGAGGAGCGCGTCGTGAACGGTTTGAAACTTCGTCCAGTAAGAATCCAGGAGTTCGATTCTCGATTCCACCATTCCAGGCGTTATCTTCGCTTCTCCTAATTTTCTCAGGTTTTCCACGATTCGTGAAATGCGCCCGTAGAGGTCATACTGACTCCTCAGCGCACCTTCCGCGTCGAGGCTCATCTTTATGCTTCGCAGGTGTCACGGAGTTCACGCACTGACACTCACACTCGTAACGATGATGTAAGATTGCCGGTATATGATATCTATATCCGGCTCGAAGGACCAGAAATGTTCGCGCGCGTGTGAGTGAGGAAGGGATAATGCGTGAGAGACTACTAACACCGGAAGCGTGAAGTAACACAATAGTTTATTTAACAACCAAGAATAATGCCGAAATTAAAGAGTGACATAATTTACAAATGTATTTGAATTTAAGTGAACTCGGAACGCGGGCGTTTTAAAGCGAATTCTTTCTCGCTCGTAGTGTTGGATAGCCCGCGCGTGCAATGAGAACTGACCATCGCAATATCGATCGATGACAAATCTTAACGTACTGACACACTGTTGACGAATGGCGACGCGCCGTAAGTTCTACGGGTTTTTATACCCACTCGAGACAAAGAACGCGCCAGGGATGACTACTGCTTAGCTAAGGTCAAAGTGTCATGGAATAGAAGCTTCTCGAACTGAAATATAGACCGAAAGTGCGTACAGTCATTGTCTTTGAAATTAGAGTATCGATCGTCGAAAAGACCGTGCCGGAGAATCAGAGTGACTCAGCGTCGTACGGAGATAATTCTTAGGTGGCCCGCTGAATAAATATCGCGTTACACTGCCGCTGTGACTCATGACACAGTCGTCTAAATGAGAATAAGAATATAATTCAAGAGCATTCGTGATCTCGAGCATTCGCGATCTCGAACAACGATGCTATCTGTCGCAAAGACTTGCGTATATGGCACGATATAATACACCTGCACGGAAAATATTTCTTTATATTTATTTACGTACAACACACAGTTCAGTCTATAGGCACGAGGAAAGAGCGGGCCTCTGTTCACATTTAACGTTCACGATGATGATATTCGTGTTATGCACGATGCTTCTGTCGAAATCGAGGAATCACATGCCGGAAAAGTTTTACTTAGGTATTTATCATTAAAAGAATACTTTGTATAATTCTCTTTTATGTTATTTTTTAATTTTGTCTCATTAGATCATGGTACAAGATGAACAAACACATTTTTCCAGCGAGTAGATGGGAACCTTTTGATCCAACGAAAAGTTACGACAAGTATACAGTGTCGGATAAAAATAGGAAGAAAGATAAAATTTGATAAACTTAGATTCAACAAATTGTCCAATTTCTTTTAAGGGATTCAGATTCAAAGGACTGTAAATATTATAACCAGATAAATAACTTTGTTTCATCGTACAATTGATTCATTATACAACAGATTGTAATGTGTATACATATATATATATATATATATATATATATATATATATATATATATATATATATATATATATATATATATATACATATACATATATATATTGTAGCTACATTGTATTTTTAAGGACTGTGATTTTAATTCATTTAGTTATGTGATAATATTTAATTCATTTACTCGATTATGTAGCTCTACTAAATTACAGTCCTTTGAATCTGAATACTTTAAACGTAATTGGACAATTCGTTGAATCTAAGTTTATCAGATTTTATCTGTCTTCCTATTTTTATCCGACACTGTATACTTGTCGTTACCTTTCATTGGATCAAAAAATTCCCATCTACTTGCTGGAAAAATATGTTTGTTTCTTTCATACCATGATCTAATGAGAAATAACATAAAAGAGAATTATACAAAGTATTCTTTTAATAATAAATACCTAAGTAAAACTTTTCCGGCATGTAATTTTTCGGTTTCGAAAGAAGCATCGTGCATAACACGAATATCATCGTGAACGTCAATGTGAACAGGGGCTCGCTCTTTCCTCGTGCCTAATTGCAATTTTACATACGTTAAAATAACATGCCAACATTGTGATATTGCTTCATAAGTTTTATCATTTAGTATCTTTACCTTAGTTACAATAAAATTGTAAAACGTATAATGGTGCGGTAATATAAGGAACCTCCTCAACATATATTAACTGATCTGCCATTACTGTTTTAAGCTCGCTGAATTCACGCCTCAGAACTTCTAAACATCTCTGAAGAAGCTGATAGACAGAATTACCTGTATCTGAAAATTTAATTTATGCAGCAGAACATTATATATCACACCAATGTTACTCCAAAAGTGACACTGGAGTATCTCTAAATCACTGAGACATTCACCTTTCTTCATTGTAACACTCCGACGATGGCCAGATCCATCCCAATAACTGAATGTGACCTCAATTTCTTCTTCCTTCAACGCGTTCTGCTTTTTACCCTATTCTTGCCTCAATTCTTCCCTAAGTTTATTTTCGTCCTCCTCCCTTTCCTTATCCGGCAAGAAACTTGTATCTACATCTAGATTTTTCTTAATCTTCTTAATCGCGGGGCCATCAGATTGCACATTTTCTGACTGCGAGGATTTTTCGGCAGTCTTCGTCAGAAGACATCTCAGCTTCATCTTCGTCTTAAATCACATAACATTCAGAGCACTGGGCAGAAATCACATATATATGTATATATATTTACGTCAAACCGCATAAGGAGCTTTCCAGCAAGTGACACAAGCCGACACAAACGTCGTTCTATCTTTCTTCTTTGGCAATGAGTAACAAAGACAAAACAATACCTGTGTCGACTTGTGTCGCTTGCTGGAAAGCTCCCATAAATGAATCTCGCGTTTTATGTAAAATTTTGTAAGAAACCGGTAATCTAACCTATACTACGTTTACGCGAGCGTTACTTAATTCTGTAGTAAATTACGAACGATACGATAATTCCTCCGCATAAACGGGAGATTTTATAATAACTACGATGATATCGTTCGTATAAATTACTATAGAAGTAATACTCATGTATAAACGTAAACTATTATAATTCCTGTCACATGCACTTAGTCGCGTAAAAAAGTCACGGTGCGGTCTCGCTTCGCGTCGTATAACAATAGGATAGGATAATTAAATGTAAATATAAAACAATTACCTCTTGAATCAGAAAAAATATTAATCGTCGCGTCGCATACTTGAGTCACGGTCAGTCTCGCTCCGCGCGTACTTGACGCGGGACACTACCATGTTTACGTGTTAGGTTAAGTTAACTGTGACAGCGCGCTGTCCGAGTGTCCGCACTATCTGCACTGTCCGCACTGCGCGCAGTATACACACACAGCGCGCTAAACGCACTGTCTGCACTGCACTGCACTGCGATACTAACGCCGCTTGCCGCCAGTGCCGAAAAAGTGAAAGTGACATTTCTCTGTTATATGTATGTTATATTCGGTTATATCGTAGCGTTAGGAGGAGGAGGAGGAGTATCTTAAAATAAATTTTTCACATTTGGACTTTGCGTTCCAATATCTCCGCTCGTAGGGCACGTAGCGGAAAAATGAAAAGAACGGACCCCCTCCCCCCCAAATCGACCCCAAGCTATCGATCAAGCCTATTTAGAACTTGATCCGTTCACTCGTTATCGAGATCTCAACATCTCGAGTACTTGCAAATCGTCGCGTCGCGTAAAAGAGTCACGGTCTGTCTCGCTCCGCGTGTACTTGGCGCGAGACACTACCGTGTCTCTTGATACGGTGCGTATATTTATAGTACAAGTACAGAACATTCGAATGATATCATGTGCTGTATGGCGTCGCTCGCCACTTTGCTTGGCCTCGCCGGCCGTGTTCGCTCGTTGGGAAAGGAGGCGCAGCGTGTAGGTCCGTGAATGACGAGAGTGTGGTATTTGCTATATACACCGCGTTTATTCTGATGCTATATGTATTTACAAGTATTTACAAGTGTTTGACGTGGCCCTGAGAAGGACCGTTTATGGAGTCTTATGTGGCCCTGAAAAGGGCCGTTTTTCTGCTGCTACTGCGGACGACGCTCACTCCACACCAGGCAAGGTCTCGTTGATGTACGGTGGAGCGGCTGGCGTTGGCCCCACTTTCTCCACGCCGGAGGGGTACCGGGAGGCGTATGAGATGTTGAGTAGTCGGAATTCGGTTCCTCCGTTTGCGTGGCCCGCGTGTCGGTGTTGCCCTCAGTCTGTATGCTCCTCTCGCTGGTGGTCGGCCTCTCGTCGACGGCTGTGGTCTCCCACTCGCTGCCGGAAGTCTGCGCCTCCGCGTCGTTGGCTCGAGGTCGAGCTTGGAGACCTCGGTGGACTCGGGCCGGTGGAATGGTCTGCGTTCCCTGTGCCCGATGGTCGCTCGGCGACGGCGGAAGAGGCGAGAGTAGCGGCGGCACGTTGAAACGGGGTGAAGTGCGTCTCCGAAGGCGAATGTCCCACGTGGTCAGCAGTTCTCGAGGAGGCCTGGTGAGTGATCCCGGCGGCGATTCCAGACGAATCAGCTTCCACGTCGCAGGACTGGCGTCCTGTGGCTGCTCCGGCTGTTTCGGCGGCAGCGATGGACGGGAGGTTGGCGGCCTCGTGTGGCTCCGTCGGCGCTCCAACGTCGATTACCAAAATGAACTCTCGCTATTAGTGACTTCCTTTACAGGAGGACCACTGCAGGAGATGCTCGCCGATACCTTCGCTGTGGGCCTTTATATTCTGTCGCTGTAGAATTCTAAACGCGAGAAAGCTCAGCCGCCTGGTGGTGAAAGCTTGTTATCTTCTTCACGGTGAAAGCACGTGTTCACCGCGCGCGGCCGGCTGGCGCGCTCGCTCCCGGCAGGACGCGCATAACGGGTTGCCGTTAGGCAGGTGCGCGTCGCGCGTAATTGTGTGGTGGCTGGGGCACCGCTTGTCAGGGCGCTTGCAGCCGCCACATGCTGTATAGGATATTATAAAATTTAAAAAATAGCTGTGGAATCGATTGTATTTCGTTTGTAGATTATCCGATAATCAATCAACGATAGCTACTGTTCTTTGCTACAGTTCAACAAATGTATTTATTAATTATAAACAATTTGAAAAGACTACAAAACTTCTTAATTTCACTACATAACTCTATAAACAAAATACAATTAACTACAAAGAGCTTTTTTTATTTTATAATGTTGATGTATCATATGATGTTAGCCGACGACTGACACTTAAAATATTTAATTAAAAATTAATTATGAACTAACAAACGAAAATAAATACAACATAGTAATCTACAAATGAAATACAACCGATTCCACACCTATTTTTTAAATTGTATATAAGATAAGCGAACCTATTTCGGAACAGCACCTATTTTGGAACACTTTAATTTTTCTCATATTAGCCGTCACGTAATATCAAATTTTGATGTTAGTGACAAAGAGCATTATGATGACGGCTAACATGAGAAAAATTAAAGTATGATTAGGTGCTGTTCCGAAATACGTTCGCTTACTCTATATGTCGGCTAGTTTCATGGTCTACAATTAAATAATTAATTAAAAATGGTAATTATTTAGTTTAGGAGCCTCACCGCAAATATCGATGAAATTATTTTGGCTGAGAGAAATTAGTGCCTTCAGATCCGCCCCGGAGCTATATAGCACAACGTTGCTTAACCTTCTTGTTTGTATTCTTCTCTTGCTAAATTATTTTTCCTATTCTTTTAATATAATTGTAAGTATTTCTAATAGTTATCCACTCATTTCTTCTTAGTATTCTGGTCACATCTATTTCCTCTCTTATTCCTCTGGCCCTGAGTTCCCAGTCTTTCCCTCTCCTCGTCGTACTCGTTACATCTCCATATCACGTGATCAATACTTTCACACTCATTCCCACACTCGCACCTAGCGTCCTCTATGTATCCTTTTCTTACTAGCGATTCATTGACATTGTAGTGGTTACTTCTCAGTCGGTTAATCAATGTTATGAAATATCTTTCCTCGTTCATCTTGTGGAACCATGGTTTCTTCTTTTTCCTGTTGTAGAAATTTTAGAAGTAGTATTTTTCTTTGTAACTTGCGTCCTTAACCTTGTCCTTAAGCTTGTCTTGAGTTTTATTCCATATTTCTCTTTTGAATTCTTGTCGGAAATCCAAAAAAGGCACTTCTAATTGTTCATCTTCTTCTTCCTCTGTAGCCTCCTTCGCTAATTGATCCGCCATTTCGTTTCCTGCTATCCCAACATGTGCTGGGATCCATATATAAACGATTCTTTTCTTCTTTACGTTGCTCAATCTAAAATGTCTTTCTCTGATTTTATTTATATATCTGTTTTTATACACACTCAACTGATTATTTCTTATCACTTGTAGTACCGCCTTCGAGTCCGTTAAGGAGGTTCAATCATTACTTGTGAGTCAAAAATGCGATTGAAATAAATGTCATTACAGCGATCCCGAATTATATGCAATATTAGTATAATGAATTGTGGATGCTACTTACGTGCTATATTCTTCGTCAATTATTAGTGTATAGAATATTAACAAACATATACTGGGGTATGAGAGCGTCAACGACTCGGGAATCGCTTATTTGGCCAACATTATAGGTTAGAACTTGTCACTTTGTAACAATAAGCTTTCTATACTCGAAAGTTAACTTCGAGCCTTAATTTTTTAATATGATTTACATAAACACTTTACACAAATAATCGCAAAACTTGAGCAATATTGACCATATAGTTTTTTTGTAATATTATTCAGAAGTTGACCACTTTTAGCCTATACCCTTATGGAGAAAGCCGCACCGAGGTAGATTATCAGTGGTTTAGTACACAATTAGTTAACTTTCAGGACTTTGAAAACTTGCATTTGATAGATGAAACATCAAGGATTGTGTAAAGACTTTAAAAATCGGACTTTACCATGTGGATTGAAAGCTTTATCGTCACAAAGTTCAGGTCCCAGCGTAGAATAAGCGATTCCCGAGTCGTTGACGCTCTCATACCCCAGTATATGTTTGTTAATATTCTATACATTAATAATTGACGAAGAATATAGCACGTAAGTAGCATCCACAATTCATTACACTAATATTGCATATAATTCGGGATCGCTGTAATGACATTTATTTCAGTCGCACTTTTGACTCACAAGTAATGATTGAACCTCCTTAAAATCGCTATATCACTGGGTCTAACTTCTGCTTCATTCTCCATAATTTCCAGCGCCGCTTTTATTGCTATCGCTTCGGCAGTGAATGACGAACAATTCTTCGGGATGCTGATGTTGTACACCAGCTTCTGTTCTTCTATCACTACACTAGCACCTAATGATTTTTCTTTCTTTTTTTTCGATCCGTCCGTGTAGATTACTGTAAATCCTTCTTCCAATTCGTGTTTTTTTTTTAAATCTTCTCTAGTAGTATCCGTAACTCCTTTCTTCTTACGGCAATAGCCTGTCTCTAAATCTATATCTATATGTCTCGTTACCGTGTTATATTCCATTTCAAATATCTCGAATTTTCTTCTTGGACCCATCCTTCTTTTACACCATTTTATTCTTCTCTATGCTTCCCCTATTATGCTTCTTTGGTGTAATGGTTGTTTATACCTAGCATAATTTTCATTTTGTATTAATTCTTCTATCTTCATACATAGTTCTTCTTCTCCGTATACGCTGATCTTACTCAAAAAATTTCTCGCCAATAATTCTGCTCTATCTCTTAGTAATGTCACTTTTCTTTCCGTTATTATTACATTATTAGGAGTACTATTTCTGTATCTCAATGTTGTTCTTATTCCCAAATATTGTGTTCTTTCCATTTTCAGTTTCTGTTGTTGTTCCTTAGGGAAGTACACAAAATTCCCATAATCCATTATAGATCTTATCAGGCTTTTATAAAGCATTAACGCTATATTAAGGCTTCCATGCCTTTTGATTTTTTATTTAAGTAAACCATCAATGATTGTTCGCTTTACTCACTTTACCTTTGGTTTCTTGTACTTGTTTATGGAAGTCTAGCTTACTATCTAACCAATATATCTAAAAATTTGGCCTCTTTTTGTGCATATATTTTAGTGTTTCTATATATGTGTTATCACAGCCTCCATGTTTGGAGAATTATACTAATACTGTTTTCTTAGGTTCTAGCTGTAGTCCTAACTCATTAAGTTTTTTGTTAATACTATTCACAGCCTTTTCCAATTTTCGTTTATTTTCCCTTTTATTATGACCGATAATATATGTTGCTATATCGTCAGCAAATTGTACCGACTCGTATTCCACTTCTTCCTTATTAGTTATATCACATGTGTATAGAGCATATAATATTGGACTAAGTACTGCTTCTTGTGGAAGACCTTTGTATACTCTTCTATGCTCTGATTCTTGACCATTAATTATAAATTCTGTATCTCTATAATATAGCCATTTACCTATGAATTTTAAAATATTCTTCGGGCATTTAAGTTTCTTTAATTTTTAATTAATTTACTATATATTAGGTTGTCATACGCTGATGAGACATCCAGAAATGCTGCTAATATATATTGATACTTATAAATACCATTTCTTATGTCTGTTGTCAATTTAACCAGGTTTTCTGCACATGACTTTCCTCTTCTAAATCCATTCTGATCTTTTGCCAATTTGTTATCGTGTTCTGCCCACTAAACCAATCGCTCGTTCACCATTTTTTCCATTATTTTGCCAACGTACGAAGAAAGTGCAATTGGTCTCATTTTCTCCTTACCTGCTTTATCGATGAACATTGTCTGATATTTCTTCCAATCTTCCGGAAACCAATCCGTCGTCCAAATCTCGTTGCAAATGTGTAACAATGCTTCTTCCATCTCCTCCGTCATATCTTTCAACATTCTATATTTTATTCCATCTCTTCCTGGAGCCGAGTTTTTCCTGATCATTCCCAGTGCTCTTTTCAGTTCTTCCTTCGTGAATTTATCTTCCAAGCCGTTCTCTTTGTGTGTTTCACCATCCTGTCTCATCATTTCCGTTTGTACACTTGGTGGAGCCAATTTGTCTATTTCTTTTCTAATTTCTTCTTCCCTGCTTTTATGTTTCCAGCCATTCCGGTTTTTCTTCTTTTTTCTTCTTTGTCGTCTTTTCTTCATTTGTTGATTGCCTGTAATTTTCTGTAATACTTTTGACCGTTGATTTAATTAGCCTGATAAAGGCTGAGTATCTCTCTTCCTTGTTGGTCTTTTCTCCCAATAGTATTTCGTTGAACTTATCCTTATTCTCGTTAACTAGTATTCTTATCGCATCTTTGTATTCTGTTTATTTTGTTTTTTCGTAGAGAACCTGTTGGATTTCTTTTTATACTCTTTCATTTCCGTTGTTAATCTGACTTCTATCAGATAATGATCTGAGTCCCGCGTATCTTCCAGTTGTTCATATTCTATAATATCACTTATATTTGTTGTGAAAAAACCAAGTCTAAGTTGTTCGAATGCTGACCAATCGCTCCTTCTCTTGTTAGTGTGTCTTCATTGATGCATATGTAATCATGATTATACATCAGTTCATGTAACCTCTCTCCATGTGGGTCAATATCATAACAATTCCATAATGTATGATGAGCATTGAAATCTCCTGCTATTATTGTTTCGAGGTCTTTATCTTCAAATTTAAATACATCTTCCCATGCTGTTGCTGGTGTGTCTTGCGGTTTTCTATACACAGCTACTATATTGATCCTTTCCGACGTATTATTGAGTCTCACTCCTATAATATCAATATTGTTATTTATATTTTGCCATCCATTTATTATTTCAAATTCTATATTATTTCTAATACATATTGCAACTTCTGAAAAGAACACATTATCTTTACTACTCTTTGTCTCTGTCATAATCATTATATCATAGTCTTGTATTCTCTTAAATATCTCATTCTTCTTCCCATTGTGTCCTCTGCAGTTCCAGGTTGCTATTTTTAGCGTGAATGTACTGTACTTTATTGTGGGAAGCGTTGTAAAGAGCCCTGTCGGTCAGCTTCACGCACCATCCCTCTGCCTCGCCCTTTCCAAAAATCTTGTTTTATTTCTTCTACTATTCTCCTTTGTCTTCTCATTTTTTCCTCTAGTTCAAGCTCTTTTGTTCTTCGTAGAGCTTCTACTTTGTCCTTTTCTCTCTCTTTTTGATTTTGCATTTCCAATGCCTTCTGTTCCTGTCCTTGTATCATTTCTTGAAGAATTCTTCTGAATTCTAAATCGTGTTTTGAGTAGTATCAAATTTTTTTGCTAAACAATAGCCTCCTGTTCACTGTTCAGTCCCTCCGGGATCTTCCGTGTTATTATTTCCCTTGTTTCCTGTCGGTCTTCGTCCGATGAATTTACTTCGTTCTCTTCGCTTGATGTTTCTTTATCCCAGCGCTCACTTCGCCTTTCTCCTTCCTTTCTGTATGCAATTCCTCTCTTATCTCTCGTAATTTCTTTACTTCTGTTATCAAATTGTTTATAATATTTTTTGTTTCTATTCTCTTCCTTCTTATTATCAACTTCCACTCTGTCTCTGTATGACATTGTTCTTCTTTGTTGTTTATCTTCTCTATTTTCCTCATATGTTATTATCTTCCTTACTTCTGGTGCAAAATCCTTCCCTTCCATCTCCTTTCTCGGGGATCTTAACTTTAGCCATTCTGTCGGATTTGCATATCTGTCATATATTTGGTCCCTGTCTTTTTCTTTACCTGCTAAGATCCTTTCCGCCTCCACTCTGGATACGTTTTGATATCCCATTATAACATTGATACTTTTATTCATCTCATATACTCTACATGCTCTATATGTGGAGCTATGATTTCCTCCACAGTTTCTGCTTTTGACTGTCTTTGTGAAGGTTCCATGAGCTAATTCTCTACAAATAATGCATCTTTCCTCACTCTTACATGCGGATTTAGTGTGGCCAAATCTGAAACACTTAAAACATTGTTTCACCGATGCAATAAACAGTCTGACCTTAATCTCTGTTCTTCTGCCAAATAGATGCAATTTGTGTCGTACGGTGTCCCCGTTAAATTATCCCCGTAATTATCAAATTGCCTGTGTCTTCTTCCACTATTTTCTTCTCCTCCTTATCCCATGTCTTCCTGTACATGCGTCCTATCTTCTCTATGTTGTCGTGCTCATCAATTGCCTCCCATAGATCCGGAATACTTTCTCCCCAATAACTTTCTCCGTAATAACACCAACAAATTTCGATCCTCTTTGGTTGATTTCCGCTGTGAATCCTATAGAATCCAAGAGATTGCTGATTGCTTCTGAACAAACATTGGCATCATTATAATTTTTGAATTTGCATTGGGCTGCCATATGTGACAGCATTACTATTTCATCCGGATATTTTTTATTTTTCGTAATAACTGACCATATTTTGAAAAAATTCTTACCTCTTTTTGTCTGTACTCTATCTTTCCTTAACTTTACTACGATTTTATATTGGTCACATTGGTCCCTTCCTTGACTCTACCTGCTTTTGATTCGCAATCTCAGAGCATCTATTTCGCTTATTTGTTCCAGCAGACTTTTACGGTTCCGGAATTCCTCTCTCACCTTCTTTATCGCACCCTGACTACTTTCTGCCATTCTCGAAACGTCTTTTATTTGTGTCTTATCTTTACTCGTATCAACCGAACTTACGTGTTGCGTATTCTCAGTATCCACTTCATTGGCTGTATCGTACCTCGAATCTTCCGCGGTAATTTCACTTGATTCGTGCGTTCGCTCTTCCGTGTTGCGGGGGAGCCTGCGGCGTACTGTTTGTAGAGATCCTCAAGTAAGAGATTGGACACCGTTTAGACAACTTTTGATTGGTGCTTTGATCCGCCATATTGTTCAGGACAATTACGAGGGAAATTTAAGTTATCATTATTAAATATTTATAACATATTTAAATAATAAATTATTTTCTTTAAAATTATAAAGTATTAAATCAAAACATTACAATTATAATTATTTAACAAAATAAAAATATTTAGATTCTAATTAAATCAAAATTGTAATAATAATGCTAATATAGGTCAAAAATTATGTTTAGTGTAAAGAAATTGATCAAATTTATTAACCCCTTCGTTGGCATTGACGCAATAGTGCGTCAAATTAATCCGTGCCCTGTGTGGCATTGACGCAAAAGTGCGTCAACCTTTTTTTTTCTATTTAACTTGCTCCGATTTGGCATCCAAGTCTTATACAGGGGTTTTTGGGGTCGCTGATTACGAATCTGAATTCAAAATTTGCAAATTCAAAATGGCGGATCCAAAATGGCGGATGAAAATGCAAAAAATTACTTGATTGGGATGAAATTTGCCACTCGGGGGTTTTTGGGGTCGCTGATTACGAATCTGAATTCAAAATTTGCAAATTCAAAATGGCGGATCCAAAATAACGGATAAAAATGCAAAAAGTTACTTGATTGTGATGAAATTTGCCACTCGGGGTTTTTTTTGAATTTCTGAATTTTGAGTTCAGATTTGTAATCAGCAACCTAAATAACCCATAAATACCAAGATTTATCCAAATCAAGCTGTTTTTTGTATTTTTGTCCGCCATATTGGATCCGCCATTTTAAATTTTTAAATTTTAAGTTCGGATTCGTAATCAGCGCCCTCAAAAACCCCAGGGTACAAATTTTCAGGATAAAAAATTTTCCTGCCATTTTGGGCACTTTTTGTCGAATTCTTTCTGCCAACGAAGGGGTTAATTATAATATTGACGTTTCTGCTTGGCGCTTGCGCCAAAAGATTTGTGAGTGCAAACAGCGCGCAATTATTCAAGAAATCGTACATTGTATGATACCAGCTTTACGCTAACATAATAATTTAAAGCAAGTAATAAAAGTTCTTTTATTAAAAAATAAACAAGAATTTTGAAGAGGCTAGTACTTACAGGTTAAGAGGTTAGTTGGTTAATTAAATATATAAGATATAATCTAACTAATGTTTTCTATCAATGTTTTAAATGCTTTTGCTTCTTTTTTCTATTAAAAAATAAAGAAAGAAGAAGAATATTTTGAAGCATTTGAGATTTCATCTTGATCATTTTCATCTTGATTATAGTTGTTAATAGTATCATAAAATATTTACAATTCTCAAATATTAAAATAAAATGTTAAATTGCTTATTTTGTTTTTACGTCAAATACAAACATTGTATTATTATTATGTATAAAATTCCTGTAATTTAAAAATAAAAATAGGAGGATAAAGAATTTTGATAGTGGTTATATATTCCGCGCTACTGTTTAAACACACCATTATGACGTGTTTATTTTTAAATTTTTCCAAAAATTAGATTTTCTTTAAACTATTAATATAAACATATATGAATTTTTAGTTAAATTTATTTTCTGTACGTTAATAAACTATATAGATACTAAATTGATTTAAACATTTTTGAAAAGCGCGCCATAGGTGTCCTGAACAATATGGCGGATGGTCGACGGTGTCCAATCTCTTTTTTTTTGTTTCGGAGGAAGAGGGGAAATACCTCGCGTATTCTACCGGGGGCTGGCCACCTGGGATGTGTGGGGCTTGCACCCACTAAAACCCCTCTCCCTAAACACAGCACTACGGACTACAGTCGCGACACATGGCACACACGAGGCAAACATCACGTGGCACGACAGACCCCACGCTCGAGGCGACAGAAAATACGTAAATCAAAGACAAAAGATCAATGCAGGTCAAGACCAGGGGGTGTTTTGCCCCCCCGAGGAACTAATTCCCTAGTCGAATGGTTCGGACACAAGTGTCTCCATTCGACCGCTTCAGATGCTCCTCATGATAATAGCCGCGGGCAGTCATATCATCGAGGGGCATCTTTATTGGCTGCGGTACCGTTCATCGGGGGAGTTCACACCCCCATAGGAAGACGTACACGAATCGCAGGACGTGCACGAACAACACAAACAGGAACTCTCTACCCGGATAGAGAGTTCCACTCGAAACAAAACACGGGCCCGGCATTTGGGTGCCAGCCGTCAGCCGGACCCGTTAATATTAAGGGAAACTTGCCCACCAAGAAAAAACCCTGGATCCGATTTCTCGGATCCACATCCCCGGCCAAGACAGATGGTTCTTGGCGAGAGAAACGCTGCGCCCCTCCCCTGGGCCCACCCCAAGGAGAGGGCCCAGGAGAAGGGCGCATAGAACATTTAGCGGGGGCACCGCCACAAGACCACGGAGGCCTACCAGGGGAAGACCAACCGCGGCTCACCGCCACAAAGAGGCATCCGGTTCCCACCTGCGGTGGGGCCGGAGCCCCAAAAAGCAGCGAGCAGCCAGCCCCGGCCGACCGACCCCAGAAGGACCCCGCGACCAACAGCAACGGCACCCTGAAAAGACAAAACAGACAGGCAAAATACATTGCGCATAAAAAAAGAACATGGGGATCCCTCGCGACCCCAAGAAAGCGACAGGCGCTGACCGCCCCCGGGCCACCAGCCCCCCAGGGATCCGGGGGCGTCGCGCGAGGCGACGCGCCGGACCCCAGGAGGAGGAAGGCCCACCACCGACCGGCGCCCAACCGCCCAACCCTGCAGACACGCCAGAGACCCCGATAGCACCCACGTATGCCGTAAACAAAAAACGCACGCCGCAATACAATCCTTTGAGGTTTCGAAATCTTATATTATACGCAGTCCGAAAGAAACGGAAACGATAATACTACACATCGTCCCCGTCGACATTTTCGACGACGAGTTGCCTTCTTCGCTCATCCTCTTCTTTCTTCTGCATTACTCGTTCTGCGAAGATGGAGAAAGACCTCCATGCCTCCCCTGAGTCACATATTCTGGAAACCACTACGTCCAAGGACAGGTTCTGCCCCAGAACGGCAGTAAGTTCACCCCGCTCAATGTCCCAAAAGGGACAGGAAGCGAGCGTGTGCTCAGCCGTATTCTCAGTGCATTGGCAATATCGGCACCCAGGACAGTCCTCCTTCCCGATCCTGTAAAGGAAGGACCCAAAACATCCGTGCCCGGTCATGATCTGCGTCATCCGAAAGATTAAAAAACCTGTCCTCCTGTCTATCCATTCATCAAAATTAGGGATAATCGCATTCCTAGTCCTCTTCCCAGATAGACGTTGGTCCTGTATGTGGACCATTCCCTACGAAGTACCAGCCACTCCGTCGCACGTTCTTCCGCCGGAGAGTTGACCGTAAAGGATCCTTGTTCTTTCAGCTCCCGAAGATTCATGTACACTTGGCGAAGATAAGCCGCATACAGGTGGAGAGGCGGGATCCACGCGAGAAGTGTAGCCGCCTCGTACGACACCGTGCGGTACGCCATGATTGTTCTAGACGCGGTAACACGGAGTACCCGACGAAAGAGCCTCTTCTATGTCTCAGATTTATTTAGTTCCATGCTCCAAATCGGGGCCGCATAAAAGATTACGGACAAGATCACGCTATAATAGAGTCGTCTTTTATCTTCTATCGGACCACGGAGGTTCGGAAGGATCCCATAAAGAGCCCTATTGATCTTTGAGGCCTTTGATATCACATGTTGAAAGTGTGAACAGAAATTCCATCTGTTATCAATTATGTCCCCAAGATATTTCATTTTGTTTTTAACAGAGATTACATTACCATCGAACTCGAACTGGGAATTTCGTGGGGATTTCCCAAAGAAGATTGCCTCAGTCTTATCCCATGATACCTCCAGGCCCAGAAACCTGATATTTGTTAAAAGACGCTCCAGACATTCGTCTACTAAATTCGCAGACTGCATCATAACTGTCACCTTCGACAATTAGCAAGGTGTCATCGGCATAACATATTAAATGACAGTTCCTAGGAAACAGGGTTCTCAAAACATAGTCGAAAGCAATGTTCTAGAGCAGGGGGCCCAGCACCGAACCCTGCGGGACCCCCCTGTTCACTCTTCTCGTGCGACGAGAACCATCAGGTGCGACAAACCTAATCTTTCTGTCGGTAAGATAGGACTCCACGATTCGGCGCAAATACCGGGGGAAGCCCTTCACCCGGAGGGCTCTCCTTATGGCCCAGAGCTTGATTGAATTAAAAGCATTTATTATGTCTAAAGACACCGCGGTGTCCAATCTCTTACTTGAGGATCTCTAACTGTTTGTGTACTGTTTATACACATGTATTATACACATATGTATAAACAGTACACAAATAGGCAGGGGAGCCTGCAGCCCCTTCCCCCGCATAATAAAACTAAACAAACTCCCAGCGTGATACGTAACTGCTTGAATCAAGACGCTTGGTTATTCTGCACGATTGACCAGTCATCATATTTAAAATTGGCGCACTTTTGCATGCGCCTGTGGCCACGAAGTATGCGTTTGTGGCCGTAGGGCATGTTATTGTTCAGTGTTGCTATATCTCGTCGGTATGACAGAAATCATAACCTGCGATTCCTGTCAACTTTAACATTTAATATTTCGCGTCGCGGGGCAGAGCGACACTTTTTTCTGTCAGATTCTTTCGTTGTCAGATTCTGTCGTTTCGTGCAAAAACGCGTCGACTGAGCATAATTTTATCGATATTTGAGGTGAGGCCCCTAAACTAAATAATTACCCTTGAAATACATCAGTGCATGTTTCGCTAAATACCATTTGCCTAACAGGGTTTAGTCAAATAGTATTTGCCTAGGAAAATAACATTTGACTAGGAAAATAGCAAAAATAAATGGATGAAAGCTATTTGACCAGGCAGATAGCACTTGAATAGTCAAAAGCTATTTTCCTAAAATAACCATTTGCCTATAACATATATATATTTCAGTAATAGTAGCATACAAAGATTTAACCCTTTGTAACTCATGTTATCAAAAGTAAAAAATATGACAACTATTTTAAATTGATTTACAACAAATAAATTCATGATTTAGAATGTTGATGGAAACTTTGCCGGTTTGTAACAGTATTGTTACACGGAGTTACAAAGGGTTAAAGTCTAAACAATTTATAAGAAGTAAACAATTTCAGAAATCTATTGACGGAGTGACGGCGGTGCCATTGGTGGGGCTAAAATCACGCGACTGGGAAATTGATTTGTTGTTGAGATATCGCACCGTCGAGCAGTTGACTTCGGCCAAATTAACTCTACAATCACTGGCGCGGTTACTCAAAGAAATCAGTAATATCGTTATCACGGATGTAGTAGGAAACAGAATCAAGACCGCGCTCAAATTGGTGCACGAGTCCGCCGAGTATCTGCGACAAGGCAATCTCAAGCGTAGTTTCATCCTTAGCAAAGAAGCTTTCGTTATCTCTGAGGCGGCCTTTTCCGATCCAACACTCTTGGCTCTTCTTTACTTTCCGGAGGATCAAAAGTGAGTAAAATATTAAGTATAATATTATTTTTTAAAAAGTGAAAACGATTTAATTTAAAATATGAAACAAAGATAATATTGTTGGTAAAGAAAAACAATGTTATTTCATAACTTAAAAGAAGAAAGTAGGAAATATTATAATTATAGTGACCTACATTTTTTAATTGCAAATTGCTTTTTTTCCAATGTAATGTTTTTTTTATACCTCTATAGCATTTTCATTTAAATAAATTATTTTACATAAAATTATTATTATCTTATAAAATATGTATTATCTCATAAATTAAATCTCATAAAATAATTATTATCTATACTCCGTCCAACGAGAGATCATGTTTAAGCGGGGAAAAAGACTTTCGCATAAAGGTGGAAACACATAAAATTGCAGGAGCCATGAGCAGAATGCAGAAGCCATATGCGCATGCACTATGGTGTCTGCATTCTGCCTATGACTTCTAAATTTTTAATCTACATAATGCATAGTGAATCAAAGTGAAAGTCCAATACATAATGCATAGTTTATGTAGATTGCAAATTCAGAAGCCATGGGCAGAATGCAGATACTATAACGCATGCGCATATGGCTTCTGCATTCTGCTTATGGCTCCTGCAATTTTATGTGCTTCCACCTTAAAGCTATATCCACACAAACTTGCATAAGCCCATAAACATAAGCATAAGAGAATTGATTGGTCCATATGCATGTGCATAACGAAATAGACCAATCCGTTTCTTTATGCATATGGTTATGCACCTATGCAAGTTTGTCTGGATAGACCTTAAAGCCCGTATCAGACTGCGGATTGGGATTGAGATTGGATTGAAATTTAATCAATTAGAATAGAGAAAACTGATCTCAAGTTTAGTAAACTTTGCTCTGATTGGTCAAATTTCAATCCAATCTCAATCCCAATCCGTAGTCTGATACGGGCATATGGCTCCTGCTGGCTCGCGAGCCAACTCCGACAGTGGCGCCCTGCCGTCTTGGCAAAACTGTGAACTATAAAACGTGAAAAATGACACGTCAAGAAGCAAAATTATCCTTGCGATTTACAGCGTTATTCTTTATTTTAGTGCAGTGTTTTTACATTTAAAATTATTGTGATAGTGTTAAAATATACCGAAAATATCCACTTTATTGTGATTTAATATGTGCAAGCAAATACTTATTTCAATTCGGCAGCTGTCAAACGGCTTGTTTTCGTTCTTGATTAGGCAACATTCACTTCGACAAATGTGGATTACTCATATAAAAGGGGAATTTTCGGTTATTTTACAAATCTATTTTATTGTTTACAGATGATATTTTATTAAAAAGCATTTTTATTTTAGTGTAAATCGCAAGAATTTTCATGATATATTTTCATGATTTTCTCGCTTCTGAAGTCATCAATCTAAGATGGCTGCAGTGAGTGAACAGGAGCCTTAAGGCGTCTATTTCCTTATGCACATGTATATGGACCAATCAATTTTTTTAAGCCTGTGTCCACGATGCTAAAAATCGCTCCGAGATCTTGTACGAAGAAAGAATTAACCAATCGCATTGGTCAATTGCCGAATTGTTTAAATGTGATTGGTCAATTTTTTCTCTGTCCGAAATTTCAGAGCGATTTCTTGTATCGTGGACACAAGACTTTATGCTTACGTATTATGCGTTATGCAGAAGCGTGTGCTCACCGCTTTAAGGTCTGTCCAGACAAACTTGCATAGCGCATAAACATAAGCATAAGGAAATTAATGGTCCATATATAGGCCAGTCATTTTAGGTTTTCTGCTCAAAAAAATTAGTAACCACTATTTTTTTAATCGCTTTATTTCGTTGTTTTAAATAACATATTAAAAATAGAGAACGATACCGTGTCCGCTAAAAAAAGTTATTCAAGGTCAAAGGTCGCAAAAATCAGTTTTTTGCAAAAATCTCGTTTTGTATGGCTCGGAGGTCAATTAAGGTGGTTACAAAAAAGAAAAATCATAAAATTCTCTACAAAAATGGTTCTATTCATTTTTCACGTACGATGAACTGTTTGCGAAATACAAAGTGACGAATGTGTACGTCGAGCGTTGTATCCATTTCCGCACCACCTTTGAGGTAAGATACAAGGCGCGTTTTTTTTTACATGGTGTCCCCAGTAGGCCTAATCCATGTCAAATGTAAAAAAATTACGTTTTTTAATTTTTTTATTTTTTTTTATTTTTTTCATTTAATCTCTAGCTTCATTATTTAAAAAAATTACGTTTTATCATTTTCTTCATAAATGTCATGTATTTCATCAATAAATTCTTCTAGTTCTTCTAGTTCTACATCTTCGTTATCTTTATCATCTTTACTCGTGTTTGTTAATAAAAGATCAGTAGGATCAATCTCATCATACTCAGCGGAATAATTATCGGACGTATTAGCAGCAGAAGCTTCAGGCATGGCATTAAGACATGATTGTCCATGACAGTTGCCGCATACAATGGAGCAAGATAATCCGATTTTCCTGCATCCGCAGTTTGCACCGCATCCTTTTGTACAATTGCAAAAAATAGTATTAAGAATACTGTCCGGCGCAGGTGGTAACAACGTTGTAACGGGCTCTAAAATATTGTTATTTAAGATCCAGCCCTACTGTTGTGGATCTATATCTTTTCCCAGCCATGTTTGGACCTGGTAATATACACGGTACAGGTGTTGTTGAGCTGCTGCAGTTGTAGGTGGAAGCGATTGTAATTTTACAGCAGTATTGAACGTAGTCGATTTCGCAAAACTCAAGTACCGATAGTTATCAAGAGATTTTTCCGACTTAGGAGCTCCATACATCGCCAAAATTATCCGTTCTCCATTCTCAAATATAAGTTGTTGAGAGCAATTTTCTTGTTGAAAAACTTCTGCAGCTTGATATAAATCAGGACGATTTTCAAAGTTTTAAGTTTTCCTTTATAGAACGGATAATTTGGCGATGTATGGAGCTCCTAAGTCGGAAACATCTCTTGATAACTATCGGTACTTGAGTTTTGCGAAATCGACTACGTTCAATACTGCTGTAAAATTACAATCGCTTCCACCTACAACTGCAGCAGCTCAACAACACCTGTACCGTGTATATTACCAAACATGGCTGCACGGAGAACTGAAAAACCGTAACAGTTCCTGTATTTTTGCTCGCTCTCAACTTTTAGTCTTTCTTTCAGTAACCATTACGTACTGCTACAGTAAACATTTTTCCAGTAACCAGTACGGATTTCACAGTAACTATTACGGATTCTACAGTAACGAATACAGATCGACTGTTAAGGTTTATTTCCTAATCCAGTATTAGATCAGTATTGTATCGTTCCATAACCATTACGATAAAGATCAGTAATGATTCCGGTACAATATTTTAACGAAAAAAAAAAATTTTTTTTCTTTTTATTTTTTTAATTGTTCTTATTTTTTTTTTAAATATTTTTATAGTTTAATTTGTATTCGTGGTTCCGCATATATTCTATTTTAATAATTAAAATTACGCATGGTTTTACAATTTTTGAGAACGCATCGACGGGATTTGAACCTAAGATGTCCGGGGTCGCAACCATGTATGTGAAGTTAGCCCCGCACTTTTCGAAATTTTAGTTTTTTTTTATTGTGCCGTATTGTGCTACGTTTGTGCTGTATTGTGCCGCAAACCGCAACTCCGTAACTCAAAGCGTATTCGAGAAAATTAAAAAAAACAAAATTTTTGATAGCCCCGCACTTTTCGAATTTTCAGTTTTTTTTTATTGTGCCGTATTGTGCTGGATTTGTGCTGACTTGTCGTTAGTTTTCGCAGCACAACCATCTAGAGAAAGCAGTTTTTAGGAATTCCAATTTTCAAATCGCTATAACTTTTGAACCGTGACAGGGTAATGAAATTTTGCGACTTGTGCTGAGTTGTGCTGGACGGGCACAACAAGAAAACGGCTAAAAAAAATCCACGGTTCAAAAGTTATAGCGATTTGAAAATTGGAATTCCTAAAAACTGCTTTCTCTAGATGGTTGTGCTGCGAAAACTAACGACTTGCGGACATTTTGTCATTAACAAAAGTTATTGTTCTCGCCTAGCACAATCCGGCACAATTTTAAAAAATTTGAAAATGCGAATTTTTCTTCTCACCCCCGTCCCCTTTGGCTCATTATTTTCAACCCCTGCTACTTTCGATTCTTTTTTAGCCGTTTTCTTGTTGTGCCCGTCCAGCACAACTCAGCACAAGTCGCAAAATTTCATTCCCTGTCACGGTTCAAAAGTTATAGCCATTTGAATTGGAATTCCTAAAAACTGCTTTTTGGAGATGGTTGTGCTGCTAAAACTAACGACTTGCGACATTTTTCATTAACAAAAGGTATTGCAAACTCGGATAGGACAATCCGACAATTTTAAAAATTATGAAAATGCGAAATCATTCTTCTGCCATGCGAAGCTTTGGCTAATTATTTTCAACTGAGTAATAGATTTCGACTTCTTTTATTAGCCTTTAGATGATGTAACGAAGATGTACAACTAGAGAACAAGTCGAAATACATTTCATTCATGAAGAAACGGTTCAAAAGTGAAAGCGATTAGAAATTTAGAATTTAAAATCTTTTTTTTGACTGGATGGTTGTCTCCGAAAACAAACGACTTGCGGACATTTTGTCATTAAGAAAAATTATTTACTCTCCGAGTACAAATATGACAATGTTTAAAAAAATTTTAAATTGTAAAATTTTTTTTTCACCTTATTCACTCCCCCATCCCTGGCCCATGTGCATAAGGAAATAGATCAATCCATTTCTTTATGCATATGCTTATGCATCTATGCAAGTTTGTCCTGATTGACCTTTAAGCTATATCCACACCCATTTCTTTATGCATATGGTTATGCACCTATGCAAGTTTGTCTGGATAGACCTTTAGGGCCGTGGCACATAAAAAAACTTAAGTAGTAAAACTTAAGTAGTAAGTAAATCAGCCAATCACAGTCAAGAACTTAAGACACGACCCTAAGCGGTAGCAAATCCATACCGTTGATTTCCTTACAGCTTAAGTTTTACTGCTTAAGTTTTTCTGTGTGCCAAGCAGTGAGCGGCAAAAAGAAATTTTTCATTATTTATTTTTTAAATATCAAAGCAATTATTAATAAGTAAAAATACAACATTAAGTTCTAAGAAAGAAAAAAAACTTTTTTAATTTATTTTTATTTACGAAGCAATATGTAAATAATTTCAAAAAAGATTATTTCTACAAAAATTGTTAATAATTTAACATTATTTTCTAATTTTTAGAAAATTTAATAATAAATCAAGAATTATAACTAATTTTTCAAAAAATAAATAATTTAATAATTTCTAATTTTCTAAAAAATAATGGAAAAAAAAATTTTTAATTTTCCAAAAAATTAGTAATATAATATTTTCTAATTTAAAAAAAATTAACAATTAAATAAAAATAATTTCTGTTTATCATCCTTGACTCTAAAACAAGTCCTTTTGGTAAAGACAAGCATGAACATGAGATGACAATATCAGAGATACTGGACAAGACGAAGGAGACATCATAGAGTTCTTGATTACACTTATTTCACACGTTAATGATAAAGCGGAAAATTGTTCTAAGGATACTAATATTCTTTAAACAACTAAAAAAATAATTATGCACGAAAAATTGCAGCAAATAAAAAATTTTAATGCGGATTTGAATGTAAATTTTCAGTACGAAAAAATTGTATAGTATATTAGTTAACTTCATCGTTTCCTTCTTCCTGCAACTGATATATTCCTAAAAACAGATTCTTTACAAATGAATAAATGCTAATTTTCTCAAAAATTAGTAAAATATATTTTTTAACAATTACTAATTGTTTAAGGAACAAATAATATATACTTTTTAAAAACTACTAATTTTTCAAAAAATGAGAAATATTCTTTTCTGAACAAGTAATTTAAAAAAAAACCGACAGTTTATTTTAATATAATTGCCAATTTCTTAAATCATGAGCAATATATTTATGATTATTTATTAATTTTGCATACAAAGTATCATATTTCTAACCAATTGATAATTATTTTAAATTTAGAGCTTACAATAGTATTTTATTAAGTTTTTTGTTAATTAAAATTAAAATTCAAATTTTTTATTTTTGATTAATTAAAAATAACCGCCGATATTATTTCTAAAAACAGAATTTTTGCCGATCACTGGTGCCAAGGCCCTTAAGGTCATCGCACACGAAATTGCATAGGCTGCATAAGCATAGCATAAGACCGCTGGACCAATAAGCATCTTATGTAAATCAATATAGCGACTTTATGCTGGATGCTCGTGAATTTAGCGATTTTATCCTACGCTTATGCTAAACTATGATTTTTGGATGCGTTCGGTTTGGACGCTCACGCGCTGTAAGCGCTTATGAGCGTTACTCACGTCGTTCGCTTTGAAGTTGTAAGCGCTTACGGATCGACTAATGACGTCATCGTAACGTCATAACTTCTGCTGACAAACGCTTATTTCTGCAAGGTAGCCCATACAGCACAAAATATTTTCAAAAAATATTTCTAAATATTTCTATAAAAATATTGCAAGAAATATTTTAATATGGTTTTAGGAATATTTTAAAATAGTTACAAAACCGTTTGTGTGTAACATTTTTAAGAATATTTTAAGAATTTTTTAAAAATATTTATAAAAGTGTTCTTTTTTATCACTCAGACAATATTTTCTTAAATATTTGACATATTTTTGAAATATTAATTTAATTCTACATATTTAATGTTTTATAATCTTGTTCCAAAATATTTAAAAATATTTTAAATTTATTATTGGTTCTATAATCTTTTTTCAAATATTTTTGAAATATTAGGAAATATTCTTAATTTAAAAAAATGCATGGTATCGCATTTTTCCGTGCCAGTTTGCAACGGCGCCGCTAGGCGGCGCATAATGGTAAGACTAACTCGCAAGTCAGTTGGGATCTACTGAATATAAGCAGGCCTCCGGCGAAGTAAAATCATGACATTCGCGACACATATCTTCGCCAGCAATATGACGCAAGGTTTACCCAACACACACCACGATGCTATAAAAATACAAAATATTTTCTAAAGTAAAATGTAAAAATGTATATTTTTCAAATATTAAAAAAATCTTTCAAACGTGAAACAATGATTGCTGATTGGGTCTAACATATTTTATTTTTCGAAGCAATATTTCTAAAAAAATTTACAAATATTATTAAATATATTTATTTGCAATCTTTTAGAAAATATTTTTGAAAATATTTTTTTGACATGACCTGGCGGACATAGAAACATTCTAAAAATATTTTTGTAAATTATTTTTCACAACACCTCCACGGAAAGTTCGACTTTCCATGCCTGTAGAGAGGGGCGAAAGCGGCCAATTTTACGCTAAAGTGACATAGCGGGCGGAAAGTAACCACTTTCCGCCCTAGGGAGGAAAGTAAGCTCTGGCTTGAAATTGACCACTCTCGCCTCTCTCTAGGCATGGAAATCGAACTTTCCGTAAAGGTATTGTGAAAAATATCGTGTGCATCTCGGGGCGAAAAAGCTTTTTCAGACTCGTGTGATTCGCCGCCCTCGCCTTCGGCTCGGGCGGCAAACTTCACACTTGTCTGAAAAATGCTACTTTCGCCCCTTGGTGCACAATATACTATTAATCTTCCTAAAAAATATTTTAAAAATATTTTGTGCTGTATGGGAAGGCAGTGTGAGCGTGATCAAGCGTAAGCCCTTACGTTCATTTCGGAACGCATTGTTAGCGGATTGCATATCAACAAACATGTCGAATCGAATTATAGACGGAAAAATTGTAACAAAATTCCAATTTCCAGCATTTAACGCAGTGGCTTTTCCTACATTGAATTTCTCACAAATGAATCTGTACACAATTTAAATATTAAGCAAGGAAAAATTATATGCACACACAAAAATAAATTAAAAATTGAATAAACGAAATATAGGCTCTCCTGAATAAATCAAATAAAGAGAAGTAAAAGAGATGCAATCAGAGCCACGCGTGGTAATTAATGCGCAATCAAAATAAGTCAATAATAAAATATATTAGTTAATACAAATTCGGACGTTTCGACGCTTTTTTTGTGTCATCTTCAGCGTAAAAATGAAAATAATATATGCAAATTTCAAACAATAAATTACAGTCAATCGCGATAAAATGAGTCAATTAGTAGAAAAGCGCAGTCAAATCAATAAAATAAAATTTATACGAATGTTCGGTAGTCTGTCAGGATATGCAAATGCTCCGAATCGATCGCACCTTCGACGTTTACTCCCAGGTTGGAAGACCAGACCAGGTAGAAAGGAGAGATTCAATTGTCCTTTCTAAATCGTGAATCGGAGTCGCAATATGTTAAAAACGCAATGTATCAGTATTAAAATTACAATCACGAATTCTTACCCATACAGCACAAAATATTTTTAAATATATATTTTTAAAATATTTTTTAGGACAAAAATAATTTACAAAAATATTTATAGAATGTTTCTATGTCCGCCAGATCATGTCAAAAAAGTATTTTCAAAAATATTTTTAAAAAATTGCAAATAAATATATTCAATAATATTTGTAAAATCTTTTAGAAATATTGCTTCGAAAAATAAAATATGTTAGACCCAATCAGCAATCATTGTTTCACGTTTGAAAGATTTTTTTAATATTTGAAATATATACATCTTTACATCTTACTTTGGAAAATATTTTGTATATTTATAGCATCGTTAACTCAATTCAAGTGATATGTATTTCAAAAAAAGATGTGAAATCTTTAAAGTGCGCCAATTGCAAAGAGAAAATATATACTTTAATATATGAAATCTTTAAATTACGCCAACTATAAAGAGAATATATATATATTGCTTTGAAAAATAATTGTAGTACAACTACTCTTAAAAAATAAAACAAAATTGTGTTACCTAACTCAACCCAAGTGGTATGTATCTTTGTATTCCTAAGGGTCTTTCTATCAACCCAAGTGATAGTAGTTTTAATTCTCCTTGATAAAATTATAATATTACAAAGAATCATTTTAATCACAAAGAATTAAAGAGGTAACATTATAAAATAAAAATATTTAATTAAAATAAAATAAAGAAATTTTTTTTGTAAAAAACTTGGCGCTGCTTTTTTAAGGCTCCTGGGTAATCACTGCGGTTATATTGAATTTCTTGCTATCGAGGCGAGAAATTACCCTATTTTAGGTTGCGGTAAATTCCGAAATAAAAAGACATTTCAATAAAAAATCACTATAGATCGTTTCAGAACACTTCTAAAATTAACCGGGGACTATTCTTTTCTCTCAACAATGAACAAACAACCATAAAACGAAGCCTAAACATACGGGAAAACAAGCCGTTTGACGACTATCAAAAGGAGTGGAAAATGTTCCTCTACATATGTATTCCTTGCAAATCTTACTTCTCTGTCAATTTTACGAGTTTTATAAATACGTTAAACGTTATAGCACAAGTACAGAGCAAATAATAAAGAAATTAAACGCACAACACAAAGTAGGTTGTCAACATGTCACAAAGGACAGAATTCTCCATTGGAGAGAGTTCTTATTTCTGCCGCGACGGTACGTCGCCACCGTCAACGCAGAGTTCTCGGCTCAGGGACCAGGAGCCTTAAGATCAATTCAGACAAACTTGCATAGGTGCATAAGCATATGCATAAAGAGATGGATAGGTCTATTTCCTTTTGCATATATATGAACCAATCAATTTCTTACGCTTATGTTTATGCGCTATACAAATTTGTCTGGATAGACCTTAAAAAAGCAGCGCCAAGTTTTTTACAAAAAAAATTTCTTTATTTTATTTTAATTAAATATTTTTATTTTATAATGTTACCTCTTTAATTCTTTGCGATTAAAATGATTTTTTGTAATATTATAATTTTATCAAAAAGAATTAAAACTACTATCACTTGGGTTGATAGAAAGACCCTTAGGAATACAAAGATACATACCACTTGGGTTGAGTTAGGTAACACAATTTTGTTTTATTTTTTAAGAGTAGTTGTACTACAATTATTTTTCAAAGCAATATATATATATATTCTCTTTATAGTTGGCGTAATTTAAAGATTTCATATATCAAAGTATATATTTTCTCTTTGCAATTGGCGCACTTTAAAGTTTTCACATCTTTTTTTGAAATACATATCACTTGAATTGAGTTAAGTAACGCAATTTTGTGAATTATTTTGTTAGAGATATTTATCACTTGGGTTGAGTTAGGTATGCAATTTTGTGAATTATTTTGTTAGGGAGAAATAAAGCTACTACCATTTAAGATTTTTGGATTTACAACATACATTGCGCGTGTACTTGGCGCCTTTTTTTACCTTTTTTTGAAAAAGGTAATTTTGTACTGATATCGTGCATTTTGTAGTGATAAGCAAGTATCGGCAAAAAATTTCCATTTTTTATTTTTTACTTATTCACAAATTAGAAATCAATTACCCCCAAAAACTTTTTTATTTGTGATTTTAGAAAAAAATGCTTTAGACGAAAGTTGTTTGATTTGAAGGAAGGCATATGATTTCAATGTAAGTCGTGTCATACATGTCATCATTTTCAAGAAATTTTAAAGAAGATTTATTTCTTAAATAGAACTAGATATTTTTCTTGAAATAAAAGTTGTAGATCTCGTCAAGACGTTCTCACAACACTATAATGAAGCTCTCTTTCGTTAAGGATTTTCTGAGATATTTTAAATATAAAATATGAAATATCTCGTAAAGTATTCAATTCACTTTTTGATGACTTTACGTTGATACTATTATACGTAGAATAATAAAAGAAACTGATTGTTGTAAAAAAAACAGAAACAATTATTTAAAAAAATTTGATTGCATTTTGTAGACGCATTCAATTTTGAAAAATTGCAAATATAAAAAATAATATTATTCAAATTCTTTCATTATTCTACGTATAAAAGGATGAAACTAAAGTCATCGAAACATGAATACTTTACGAGATATTTTATATTTTATATTAAAAATATTATTTTAAAATACGACAAAATTTAAAATACCTCAGGAAATTCTAATACA
>JASTWK010000586.1:0-110252 GCA_030770225.1 Temnothorax unifasciatus
CCCAGCGAGAAATGACCCATCGAATCGACATCAAATTGACGTCGAAAACGTATATCGAAAAGTAATTGAAATATTCATCGATCTCGATGGAAATGTGGTATCACTTTCGATGACTTTTCAATTCAGAATAAATCGATTTCGACTCGATATTGATTACTATTTCCTCACTGCAGCTATTATTAGAAACCATAAAACATGATCTTTTTCTTGTATTATACATTAAAATAATAAATATATTCACATTCCACTACTTATGTGTTTAATAGTATATCGAAAATATATCAAAAATTATCTATTTATTTCTCCCCAATATCTTTATTAGAAGAGCACAAAACTTACAATAGAAATAATTTTTACAATTAATTTATTTATCTAGGTAGAATTGCACATATATGCACATTTATTATTACAAAAATATATTACTTAAGTCTAGATAGAGTTGCATATATATGTATTTATTATCAAAACATATATTATTTAAGTCGCTAGATAGAGTTGTACATATATGTATTTATAATCGCAAATATATATTATTTAAGTCTAGATAGAGAATATATATTGCACATAATGTATATTTATTATCACAAAAAAACAGATTTGACAGATTGACTTAGTGCAATTAACATAGATTGATTCAGTGTAATTAAGATTTAGGAAAGTTTGTCATTGAATGAAGTTTGTCATTAATGCATTTTTTTACAAAGTCAATTTGTTTAAATTAAAAATAAATTATTAAAAGTAAAAGTAAATGGTTATTTTATATCCCAAGTAAATTGCGCCATAACTTGTTCCTAATATACTGATCATATGTACGTCAAAATATAAATAGTCTTGTATGCAAAATGTAAAAAAGACATAAATTGTAAACAAATTAATATTAGAATTAGTAGAACAGATGTGTATTTAATTTTCTCTCTTTTATGAGTCTATATTTTGGAAATGTTTGACTTTGAGAATAAAATGTCTGTACAAAATCAACATCTCTAACAATAAGTTAAATAACTGTTGAAATAGATATAATATAAACACTTGCTATGTTAAATGTCATAAATAGCATATAATAATTACTGATATACCCTTATGGAAAAATGCACTCAACTTTCGGTGTTAAAAAAAACCGTTAAAAAAACACCACAGAAAAACTCTTAAAGTTGGGAGTGATTTCGGACCGCCAATTGAAGGTTAACCATCATTTGAAGGTTAATCTTTAATTGGCGGTTATACCCAATTTTAAGGGTTTTTCTTTGGATGATGGTTAACCTTCAAGTGATAGTTAACCTTTAATTAATGGTTAATCCTTAAAAATGACGGTATAAACCCTAAAAATATGAATCCTCAAATGAAAGTAACAAATATGGCGTCCCAATGAAAATCTCTTAAGGGCTCCGCTCGCTGAACCGGACTCCTCGCCTCGACTCTCCCTCTCGGACGCTAGCTGCCGCAGCTCTCCCTTTCCTGGCAGTGAGCTCTCCCTGGTGATCCGACTCTCGCTCGGTTGGTCTCCAGAACACGTGCCGCAACGATCAATCCGTTAAGAAAGAGGTAACAGACTCGACACGTTCGAAGAAACGCAAGCAAGTGCGGCCATGACACCTAACGAGTGAGGAAAGAGGTGGGGCCGGCAGGGGCTCTTTGAGAGTGGCAACTCGCGCATCGCGCCATCTAATATGAAACGATCGGGCGTTGTAAAACGCGAAAAGAATTCGAGCGCAATATCTGAACAAATTATTTAATTTTTAATAAGTCCAATTATTAATATTTATTTTCATAATTGAACTTATTTTTTATTTTGATAAATGTAAATACCTTATTGTATTAATAATTAATATTAATAATTTATTAATTAGTTGCTTAATTTAACTTCTTATTTAATAAATGAGCGGATGTAGTACTGAAAATGTACCTGTTATATAATATTTTAATTTTCAAAATTGTCAAATTACAAACAGGAATTTGTTGTGACTTTTACAGTTATAAAGTAACTAGAAATGGAAGCCTAAAAAAATTAATATTGTAATGCAATTATTATAATGTTCAAATTATAAAATATTTACATTATCCATGTCTGCCAATACAATATAATTTTTTATTCATATTGTATTTATATAATGGCAAGTTATTATATATTTGACAGGCAAATCAAAATAGCTTCAAATCGATATCGAAATGATGAAATATCGATGTCTTAACAAAAAATACATAATTTGCCTGTTTACAGTCTGGCGCGATGAATGTATGTCACAAATAATCTCTTCTTTTAAAAAATGTCATAAAGCACAAACATCGAAATAAGCTTCAAATTTCGAGCATTATTTCGATATGGATGTAATATCGATGATTTCGACGTCAATTTGACGTCGATTCGATAGGTCATTTCTCGCTGGGTAACTGACACAAACGAAAATCTCTGAAAGTGTGAAAATCTTTAAAAAGTAACAAAACATGTAATACTGTTTAAAAATACTAATAAATTATATTACGTTATTATTTACGTCATTATTAATAAAATTAAATACAATAGCTCTCATAAAAAAGTATTTTGATCGCGGCAACGTAGCATTTTCTGTAAGTTGGATCGATGCTTTTCACGTTCCGTCCTAGGGGAAAAGATACATGATCGATCCCCTGAACGCGGCCAATGTGGAACTTTGCGTGGGAATTTCGTGTTCCACCATAGCCTCCTAGTAGGAGGCCATGGTGGAAAGAAAACAAGGTGTGCTCGTTAGGGTGCTGTCACATGGCGGTCAGAAATTCGGAAAACGGAATCTCGGAAAAGTAACGGAGAGGGGGTCAACCAATCAGAGTCAGCTCGATCGGTGCGATTTTTCAAGGGCCGGGCTCCCCATGGAACGACTTTTACGGAAAACTAAATGGCATTCTAACCTTAACATATTTTTAAATTAAAGAAATTTCTATATAATTTTAGAGTATAATAAAAAATACGTCGAAGCTTTATTTTTTAATAGACTCTACTACTACGGTAAGTATCTTTTTCTTCTAAAAACAATAAAAAATAATTTTTACAATTTTTACTTATTCCGGAAATATCAGTCCATGGGGGGGAGCCCAGTTACAAAAATTCGGACTTTTCCGAGATTCCGTTTTCCGAATTTCTGACTGCCATGTGACAGCACCCTTAGAGGAACGAAATTGAGCATGTTCCCAGCGAGAAATGACCCATCGAATCGACGTCAAATTAACGTCGAAAACGTATATCGAAAAGTAATTGAAATATTCATCGATCTCGATGGAAATGTGGTATCACTTTCGATGACTTTTCAATTCAGAATAAATCGATTTCGACTCGATATTGATTACTATTTCCTCACTGCAGCTATTATTAGAAACATAAAACATGAT
Source organism: Temnothorax unifasciatus (assembly GCA_030770225.1). Classification (NCBI taxonomy): domain Eukaryota; kingdom Metazoa; phylum Arthropoda; class Insecta; order Hymenoptera; family Formicidae; genus Temnothorax; species Temnothorax unifasciatus. Next base: position 3,361 of record JASTWK010000586.1, read on the forward strand.
CTTCTTGTATTATACATTAAAATAAATAAATATATTCACATTCCACTACTTATGTGTTTAATAGTATATCGAAAATATATCAAAAATTATCTATTTATTTCTCCCCAATATCTTTATTAGAAGAGCACAAAACTTACAATAGAAATAATTTTTACAATTATTTATTTATCTAGATAGAATTGCACATATATGCACATTTATTATTACAAAAACATATTACTTAAGTCTAGATAGAGTTGCATATATGTATTTATTAACAAAAACATATATTATTTAAGTCTAGATAGAGAATATATATTGCACATATTGTATATTTATTATCACAAAAAAACAGATTTGACAGATTGACTTAGTGCAATTAACATAGATTGATTCAGTGTAATTAAGATTTAGGAAAGTTTGTCATTGAATGAAGTTTGTCATTAATGCATTTTTTTTTACAAAGTCAATTCGTTTAAATTAAAAATAAATGATTAAAAGTAAAAGTAAATGGTTATTTTGTATCCCAAGTAAATTGCGCCATAACTTGTTCCTAATATACTGATCATATGTACGGCAAAATATAAATAGTCTTGTATGCAAAATGTAAAAAAAGACATAAATTGTAAACAAATTAATATTAGAATTAGTAGAACAGATGTGTATTAATTTCTCTCTTTTATGAGTCTATATTTTTGAAATGTTTGTCTTTGAGAATAAAATGTCTGTACAAAATCAACATCTCTAACAATAAGTTAAATAACTGTTGAAATAGATATAATATAAACACTTGCTATGTTAAATGTCATAAATAGCATATATAATAATTACTGATATACCCTTATGGAAAAACTGCACTCAACTTTCGGTGTTAACCCGTTAAAAAAACACCATAGAAAAACTCTTAAAGTTGGGAGTGATTTCGGACCGCCAATTGAAGGTTAACCATCATTTGAAGGTTAATCTTCAATTGGCGGTTATACCCAATTTTAAGGGTTTTTCTTGGTATGATGGTTAACCTTCAAGTGATAGTTAACCTTTCAATTAATGGTTAATCCTTAAAAATGACGGTATAAACCCTAAAAATATGAAATCCTCAAATGAAAGTAACAAATATGGCGTCCCAATGAAAATCTCTTAAGGGCTCCGCTCGCTGAACCGGACTCCTCGCCTCGACTCTCCCCTCTCGGATGCTAGCTGCCGCAGCTCTCCCGTTCCTGGCGGTGAGCTCTCCCTGGTGATCCGACTCTCGCTCGTTTGGTCTCCAGAACACGCGCCGCAACGATCAATCCGTTAAGAAAGAGGGTAACAGACTCGACACGTTCGAAGAAACGCAAGCAAGTGCGGCCATGACACCTAACGAGTGAAGGAAGAGGTGGGGCCGGCAGGGGCTCTTTGAGAGTGGCAACTCGCGCATCGCGCCATCTAATGTGAAACGATCGGGCGTTGTAAAACGCGAAAGAATTCGAGCGCAATCTCTGAACAAATTATTTAATTTTTAATAAGTCCAATTATTAATATTATTTTCATAATTAACTTATTTTTTATTTTGATAAATGTAAATACCTATTGTATTATATTTAATATTAATAATTTAATTAGTGCTTAATCTTAAACTTTCTTGTTTAATAAGATGAGCGGATGTAGTACTGAAAAATGTACCTGTTATATAATATTTTAATTTTCAAAATTGTCAAATTACAAACAGGAATTTGTTGTGGACTTTTACAGTTATAAAGTAACTATAATAGAAATGGAAGCCTAAAAAAATTAATATTGTAATGCAATTATTATAATGCTCAAATCATAAAATATTTACATTATCCATGTCTGCCAATACAATATAATTTTTATTCATATTGTATTTTATATAATGGCAAGTTATTATATATTTGACAGGCAAATCAAAATAGCTTCAAATCGATATCGAAATGATGAAATATCGATGTCTTAACAAAAAATACATAATTTGCCTGTTACAGTCTGGCGCGATGAATGTATGTCACAAATAATCTCTTCTTTAAAAAATGTATAAAGCACAAACATCGAAAAAGCTCCAAATTTCGAGCATTATTTCGATATGGATGTAATATCGATGATTTCGACGTCAATTGACGTCGATTCGATTCGATAGGTCATTTCTTCGCTGGGTCTGAAAGACATGGCGACGGCCAAGCAAGCGCCAATTGATATATTATAGATATACTTTATGTGTTATACATACTCAGAAGTAAACGTGTTTCGGCTTAATTTGTCTTCTTTAAAATGCTTATGTGTAGTGTAAGTGGATGCAAAAATAGAAGCGAGAATGCAAAAGAAAAAAATATTCAATTTTTCTCTTTTCCAAAGGATAAAGAAACTGCGTTAAATGGAAGTTTCCAAGAAAAAAGTTAACCTAAAAAACGGTACGCTATTTTAAATCTATCTAAATTATAATATTGAGGCATATATTTAATACTTTATTGAAATTAATTTTGTAGCTCGCATATATGCTCTGTCCACTTTACACCAAGCTGTTACAAACCAAAGCCAGCGTATTTAGCAAACTGCGAAAATTACTCGCCTAAGAAATTACGAAGACTTCATGATCATGCAATTCCAACAGATTTGCCACTATTGAAGGAAGGAGAAGTGCTAAAGGAGGTACAAAATCAACACAACATAATAAATGTTAGTAAAAACAGCAGGTGTGTATTATTGTATTATATAAAATGTTTTTTTATTATAATATGTAAAGATTGCAATAAATTCTATTTACAATATCTTTTTTTAACAGCAAAAACAGTTTTAGTGAGTCCGAGACCAAGACCAATTTGATCGACACTTCAATGGAAATAAAGCAGAAACATGTTTTATGCAATCTTCAAAGAAAATGCTAGGTATAATTTTATTGATTTTATGTGTATTAACGACTTCATTGCTGTACAAGAAATTATTGCATGTTGTTTTATATTTCCATTTCTTAAATATTTTTTACTTTCAGCAGTGCAAATAACGATACAATGGTAAACACACTAAGTAATTCACAGACTGTTATGCCTGAACACTTAAGGTAAACAAAATTAATTGTCTGTATGATTATAAAGTATCAGTTGAAATATATATATGTATATATAAAAATTACTTGATGTTTACTAGGATGTATATATATATTGTATGTACATCCTAATAAAGATCAAGTAATTTTTAGACATGGAAATATTTTATTGCATATTGCAAAATTTTTTAAATTAATAATATTTTTTAGATTACAAGATAAAATTATTCAAGATTTGATGAAAAAACCAAGCCAACAAACAAGGAAAACGATTTGCTTAAGAAACAAGTAAAACGATTGCAAAGAGAAAAGACAAGTCGAGTTACGAAACGTGTAATATGAGAAAATAGCGTTAATTATGAACAATATTTTTGAAGAATTTCACGGAACTTCTAGCTTATCTAAAAGTATGTGGATTTTTAAGACTAACTAAATTAACAATGGAAAAATCTCAGAAGAGTATGGTATACCTGAAGAAGTAATGCTATGTCTTGTTCGTACAAGAACGTACATAAGATTGCGAGAAATTAATAAGAAATTGGTGTCTGATGTAAAAAAAAAAACGTTTATAAAAAAAGTTTCAAAATTCATGTATTGAAATCTGTAATATCAACGTGCCACATATGTTCATTTTCACATATCAATTTCTTGTATACTATTCAATAATAAACTTATTGAACACAACACTTCTCGTGTTATTAAAATAAAATATTTATTACATTTATTGAAATTGCTGTATTTAAATAAACCTATCTTATATCCACAATATTTTTAAAACTTCAGAAATTATTTACTTTTTCCCCATACATCTATTACATTGTTCAACTCATGCTTCTTTTACATTTATTTTAATATTTCTTTATATATAATTTTAATATTCTTTACTTAAAATTAATTATTACATGAAATAAAATTGCATTATATGCAGAACAGAAAAAGAACTTAATTCTTATTTAAAAAACTGCGGGCTTAATTCTATTGGCCAATAAACCAATATGTCTCCAGCGTGGCCCCACGCACTCATTGGCTATTAGAAAGGATGCGCAACAGCATACCTTGTTTTCTTTCTACGGCCCTAAGCAGAATGGCTGTCTTGGCAGTGTTTTATGCCTTAAGTCTTATGTAACGCACAATACTGTCAGTATTGTGCGTTACATAAGACAAAGACTTAAGGCATAAAACACTGCCAAGACAGTCATTCTGCTTAGGGCCGTAGAAAGAAAACAAGGTATGCTGTTGCGCATCCTTTCTAATAGCCAATGAGTGCGTGGGGCCACGCTGGAGACATATTGGTTTATTGGCCAATAGAATTAAGCCCGCAGTTTTTTAAATAAGAATTAAGTTCTTTTTCTGTTCTGCATATAATGCAATTTTATTTCATGTAATAATTAATTTTAAGTAAAGAATATTAAAATTATATATAAAGAAATATTAAAATAAATGTAAAAGAAGCATGAGTTGAACAATGTAATAGATGTATGGGGAAAAAGTAAATAATTTTCTGAAGTTTTAAAAATATTGTGGATATAAGATAGGTTTATTTAAATACAGCAATTTCAATAAATGTAATAAATATTTTATTTTAATAACACGAGAAGTGTTGTGTTCAATAAGTTTATTATTGAATAGTATACAAGAAATTGATATGTGAAAATGAACATATGTGGCACGTTGATATTACAGATTTCAATACATGAATTTTGAAACTTTTTTTTATAAACGTTTTTTTTTTTACATCAGACACCAATTTCTTATTAATTTCTCGCAATCTTATGTACGTTCTTGTACGAACAAGACATAGCATTACTTCTTCAGGTATACCATACTCTTCTGAGATTTTTTCCATTGTTAATTTAGTTAGTCTTAAAATCCACATACTTTTAGATAAGCTAGAAGTTCCGTGAAATTCTTCAAAAATATTGTTCATAATTAACGCTATTTTCTCATATTACACGTTTCGTAACTCGACTTGTCTTTTCTCTTTGCAATCGTTTTACTTGTTTCTTAAGCAAATCGTTTTCCTTGTTTGTTGGCTTGGTTTTTTCATCAAATCTTGAATAATTTTATCTTGTAATCTAAAAAATATTATTAATTTAAAAAATTTTGCAATATGCAATAAAATATTTCCATGTCTAAAAATTACTTGATCTTTATTAGGATGTACATACAATATATATATATACATCCTAGTAAACATCAAGTAATTTTTATATATACATATATATATTTCAACTGATACTTTATAATCATACAGACAATTAATTTTGTTTACCTTAAGTGTTCAGGCATAACAGTCTGTGAATTACTTAGTGTGTTTACCATTGTATCGTTATTTGCACTGCTGAAAGTAAAAAATATTTAAGAAATGGAAATATAAAACAACATGCAATAATTTCTTGTACAGCAATGAAGTCGTTAATACACATAAAATCAATAAAATTATACCTAGCATTTTCTTTTGAAGATTGCATAAAACATGTTTCTGCTTTATTTTCCATTGAAGTGTCGATCAAATTGGTCTTGGTCTCGGACTCACTAAAACTGTTTTTGCTGTTAAAAAAAGATATTGTAAATAGAATTTATTGCAATCTTTACATATTATAATAAAAAAACATTTTATATAATACAATAATACACACCTGCTGTTTTTACTAACATTTATTATGTTGTGTTGATTTTGTACCTCCTTTAGCACTTCTCCTTCCTTCAATAGTGGCAAATCTGTTGGAATTGCATGATCATGAAGTCTTCGTAATTTCTTAGGCGAGTAATTTTCGCAGTTTGCTAAATACGCTGGCTTTGGTTTGTAACAGCTTGGTGTAAAGTGGACAGAGCATATATGCGAGCTACAAAATTAATTTCAATAAAGTATTAAATATATGCCTCAATATTATAATTTATATAGATTCAAAATAGCGTGCCGTTTTTTAGGTTAACTTTTTTCTTGGAAACTTCCATTTTAACGCAGTTTCTTTATCCTTTGGAAAAGAGAAAAATTGAATATTTTTTTCTTTTGCATTCTCGCTTCTATTTTTGCATCCACTTACACTACACATAAGCATTTTAAAGAAGACAAATTAAGCCGGAACACGTTTACTTCTGACGTATGTATACACATAAAGGGTGCGGTCAAAGTCTTACTGCAAATGCTTTGAAGTGTTTCGAGTGCGGTCAATCGAGTACTTCAAAGCTTTCTAGCAAGAGGTATGACGTCATAACATTTCGCTTCCAGCTCGCTTCCATCTTCTTCTTCTTCTTTTCAAATTTTTATTGGCTCGTGCCTCTTATCAGAGAGCAATACGGTCATCTTTGTCCATAGATTTGAGTAAAATGTTTGAGAGGTGTGCTACTGGTAACTCGCTTCCATCGCTGTTGCCGAAGAGGTAGTGTAGCTGAAGCGTTTCTAGTTTCTATTCAAATTTACAAGCGCGGGAAAGTTATGCAACGTGTGTAAGTTTGTACTGAAGAACAACATGCCACAAATTACGTTATATGATTCTCAAAGTCAAAGTATGTACACTTTTGATGTTACTGAAGCAGATGCTGAAAGAGCTAATAACGGTAAGAGAAATATTTGATATAAAAAGGTAGATGTGTATAGAGAGAGAACTTTCTAACCTATAAACATATTATTTATTTAACTTATGTTTAATGTTATGCATATAAAAATGCCAAAATTCCTACTTAAGGTTGAAAAAAGCCAAGAAAGGAATTTATAAATTAATTGTATATAAAACTGATGTATGTACATGCTTATACAGTCAAAGGTCTAATTTACACCGTGACTGTTTAGTAGGTTCAGTAGTTGAGAATTAATAGATATTGGGAGCTTTCCAGCAAGCGACACAAGTCGACACGAACGTCGTTCTATCTTTCTTTTTTAGCAATGAGTAACAAAGACAAAACGACACTTGTGTCGACTTGTGTCACTTGCTGGAAAGCTCCCTATATATATATAATTTGTTTTTTTCAGATTTGCTATTTGCAACTTATCTTTTAAAAAAATATGTAGATTCTCAAACTTCTGAACCTAAGGTTTTACAGAATCTAATTCAGATTTCTGAATCTCGCTCAAATACTGTTGCTAAAAATATAATTAGTGCAAATGTTGGTGAGTATTAATAGATATCAATTAATATTAAGTTAACATTAAATTATTATAAACTGATATAGAGTTATTATAAGATTTACATGCATAAATTTTATGTTACAGCTTCTGAAGTTTGTGATGTAGACAATGTCACAAATACAACACGAGCATCTGTACAAGATGATTCTCAAGAGAAAGGTATGACAAGTTTTTGCTATGTATATTTTGGAAATATATTTATGAAAACATATAAAAAATAATGAGTTTAAAAGTAAATACAAAATGTATTTTTATTTACAGACAGTTTCCGTTGGCCACACGAAGCAATACTTTTACTACTTACAAGTTACACAGATAACGAACATCATCTTAAAAGTGGTAAAACAACACACAAAAAATTTTGGGAACTGGTTTCTTCTGAACTAATTGCGAGTGGCTATAATGTAACTGGCATATGCAGTGTAAAAGTAAAATGGCTGGATTAAAAAATACATATAAAAATGTCAAAGACCACAATGCAAAAGTGGTAGTAGTAGGCGAACATGGCGATATTTTGATGTAAGTAGAATATTTTGTGAGAAATGTTTTTTGTTTTTTTTTTTATCAAGAATATTTGTTGTATTTATCATAATTGTTTTTCATTATGTAATTAATCAATATTTTTGTAATTCCAGATTATGGATGAAATGTTTACTAAAAAACCATGGGCGGAGCCACTTCTTACATTAGACAGTGGAAGTTCAACTATAGCATCTTTTGATGAGGAAATAAAAGATATTGCGTGTGGAACTCAAAATCCAGTTTACTTCCACCTGAAAACAAGCCTCCTAAACGTAAGTATTAGAAATGTAATGTTTATTTATATTGTATAATAATGTATTATTAAGATCAATGTTTATTATATTTATAGGCAAGAAATATAACACGTTGGAGAAAATGATTGAACATAATGCTGCTACACGGCAAACAACGCATGAAGAAGCAATGTCACGATAAGATAAACTACTGGATATTTTACAAAAATTTCTTCAGCAGTAACGATATCAATGATTAGTTTATTACTTTTATTATACTCATTTCTTTTAAGTTGCACTGGTACAATAAGATAGTTTTTTTTACTGTATAAGTCAAATGCCTTAACGTTCCTATTTTTCAAAAAGGCTGAAAAAGTGCAATCCGTCTACTTAAAGTTTTTATTAAGATATTAAGATGCTAATATCATTATAGGTATAATATATAATATCATAATTTGTGTTCTTAAAGTTTATTATAATTTAATCAAAAAAATTAATGTGATATTAGATACATAATAATAGTACAGATTGAACATAATGCTGCTACACCGTAAAAAATGCATGAAAAAGCAATGTCACGACAAGATAAACTACTGGATATTTTACAAAAATTTCTTCAGCAGTAACGATATCAATGATTAGTTTATTACTTTTATTATACTCATTTCTTTTAAGTTGCACTGGTACAATAAGATAATTTTTTTTTACTGTATAAGTCAAATGCCTTAAAGCTCTTATTTTTCAAAAAGGCTGAAAAAGTGTAATCCGTCTACTTAAAGTTTTTATTTTTAAGATATTAAGATATCATTAGCTGCAGGTGCAAGGATATTAGCAGGTATAATATATAATATCATAATTTGTGTTCTTAAAGTTTATTATAACTTAATCAAAGAAATTAATGTGATATTAGATACATAATAATAATACAGATTGTAACTTGTACTTGTTTAATTGTAATCTTCGCAATAAAAAGTTTTATATCAATAAATTATGGACAAATAAAATTAATTTTTTTAAACTCCTGTATTAATATTAGTCTTACACTAAAAATATAAGCTTTTATATGCCTAAGATCCTGAAAAACATGTTACAAATTACGTTATATGACTCTCAAAGTCAAAGTATGTACACTCTTGATGTTATTGAAGCGGATGCTGAAAAAGCTGGTAACGGTAAGAAAAATATATGATATAAAAAGGTGTGTATAGAGAGAGAACTTTCTAACGTATAAACCTATTATTTATTAAACCTATGTTTAATTTTATGCATATGAAAATTCCAAACTTCCTACTTAAGGGTCTTAATCCTGTATATACATTTGTTTTTAACTAAATATAAATTTATAGATAAGAATAATACAAAATTAAAAATTTATATTATAAAAAAAAACGATTTTTCTAAAGTCTAAAAATTTAGCTATAGATACAGATCTGAAAATATTTTAATTAGATTAACAATTATGTCCAACGCTTGATTATTGATGACAATACTGGAAAAAGTTTTAACATTCAAGCAGGTTTGAATGTCCTACATAATTATTTTGATAGTCTAAACCATTTATTTTCAGATCTGTATTTATAGTGTGTAAATGCAGTTTTTAAGGATAAGACTTCATATAATATATTTCTTCTTGTGACAGTTTGAAAAAGACTCTTACTCTTGCTTTTACAATTTACTTCATATATAATACTGCATCATCTAAAAAGAAACAATATATGAAAATATATATACACATGCATATTTATTATTATAATTACAAATATAAATATATTCTCTCTCTCTCTCTCTCTCTCTCTCTCTCTCTCTCTCTCTCTCTCTCTCTCTCTCTCATATATATATATATGCTTAATATACTATATGAACTTACTTTTTATATGTTTTGTTTATATGTATCTCATATTCAAATTTGCACATATGTTATTTCTTTTTATTATTGCAGCATTTCTGTTATTACATTCAATAACTTCTTCTTGTACTTGTGCTTGTTCTCTGGCTAGAATAAGTCGATCTTCCAACTCCAATTCATCGTTCTGAAGTAAACAATATTGTGCAGCACACAGCATGCAAATATATGGTAAGGAGCAAACTTTATGTCATTGACTGCCAAGACATGTAGTAAACTTCTCCAGCGTCCCTTTAAATAACCAAATGCTCTTTCTATTACCATTCTAGTAGAAGAATGGCAAAAATTATAATTTTTTTGTTGCTGTGTAAGATGGCCATTATTAGGATAAGGAACTAAGAGATGTTCATGTAAAGCATAAGCAGCATCTCCAATTAAATGTGTGTTATTTGGAAATTTAGTTGGATTGTTGATATATTGCTGTAAAGCTGATAACCGAAAAACCCTGGAGTCATGAACTGAACCCACATTGCCAACATAGATATGTGTAAATCGCATTCTATGATCACAAACGGCCTAAACAGAATATATAAATCTTCATATACGTATTGTTAATTTACATAAATTTAATAATATCCTTCAACAAATATGACATGATAATTTCTGAGCAAATAATACATGTATAATACTTATTAATATATTCATAATTTGATTGTACAAATTCTTGTGCATGATTTCTAAGTTGGAGTTGCATGTGTGTCACCTTCATACCAATGTTTCGTGATACCAACGTTTTAGTTAATTTCATTACGGTTAAGAGAAACTTGATACTGTGCCTGATAGTATCAAACTGCTCTTAACCTTGATGAAGTAAAATTTATTGTTTAACGGAATGGCGATATTGAAAATAAGACAAACGTAGTTCTAATATGAAAGCAAGCACAAGATAGAGTGCTTCCATTTAGTGACACAAGTCGACACAAATGTCATTCTGGCTTTACATGTAGGGAGCTTTTCAACTAGCGACACAAGTCGACCAAAGTATCATTCTTTCTTCAATATTCAATGAGTAATAAAGACAGAACAATACTTGTGTCGATTTGTGCTGCTAGATGGAAAGCTCCTATTATGAGTAACAAAGGCAGAACGACATTCGTGTAGACTTGTGTCAATACATAGAAAGCACCCATAAATAATTAGTATAAATAAAATTATTAGAACATTACCTGGAGTTGCATCGAATGACGACCCTTTCGATTTATATATGCTTCTGGACTTTCTTTTGGTGCAGGAATATTTATATGCGTACCATCTATGGCCCCTATAGTACCAGGAAAACCACGTGCACGAGAAAAGCCATAAACAATATCCTCAATGTCATCTTCATTGGGCCACAATATGTATCTTTCTGAGAGTTCACATAGTGCTTTAGCAACACGGCGTACAGCTGTTATTGCTGTACCTTTACTAACATTAAACCTTTGAATTATTGATCTGAAAAAGGAAAGAATATTGTTATATATATAATATTAACATTCAATGGCAATAACTATAAAAATAAATATATACTCACCTATATGAATCTGGTGTCGCAAAACGCCATAGAGCTACTAAGAGCTGCTTTTCTGGTGATACTATTTTAATTCCATTACCTGGGCCATGAAGTCTTTCTCCAATTTCATTTAAAATATACTCAAATGTTGAAGGTCGAATACTAATAACATTCAGTTTAAAGTATCATTATATGTTAGAATTTAAGTATTTCATTTGATAGTATTATATATACATAAAACAAATTAGATATAATAATAATAATATTAATACCGAAAATGCGATTTAAAATGTTCACTGCTGAACGATGGTATTATGTGCTCGACATAACCTTCTACTTTTCGATTTTGACTTTTTGTAGAGCTTTCTATTACAAGATCTTCATCTTCGTCATCAAAGTATGAAAGTGGTTTTAAAAATTCATTAACGCACATTAATATTATTATCTTCTTTCTTCTATCCATTTTCTATTTATAATTATTAGTCTATTGCAATGTAGTATTGTCATTCCAACAGTTAACTTTGGGAGCGTTTGTAGCGCCACTTTGACCAACTTTGACCGTATCCCTCGGTTAACGTTTGTAACTTCAATAGTATTCATTGACCGGTGCTATGAAAGCGTTGGAATAAAAGCGATTGAAGCGTTTAGTAAGGTCGGCTTGACCGCACCCCTATTATACTTACCTTGTCCAATGGGGCAGCGGGGCGATTCCTACGAAGTCCGAGTACCTGAAAATAAAAAGAAAATTAATAAAATGAATATGCAACGTGATTGCTACTTACCTGGAACGATGAATCGCTCATTTGACGTTTAGAAGCGTCACTCGAAACCATTCGAGTGACGCACGAGGCACACAGGAGTTTCCCGAGTGTGCAGCGACGTGATTGGTTGACGTTCGAATACGAGAGCCAGTGCCACGTCGTTGCACTTCTCCGGAGAGCGCTTTCGCGGGAAAAGCGCTGGGCCAATGAGAACGGCTCAGCGAGCAGGGTCGCAAGCAAGTTGTCGTAGAGATCGCACCGCTTCCACCCGCGGATATGATTGGTCGACGCTGCGGCTGCGAGAGTCGGCGACCGTAGCGCGTGCGTAGAATGTAAAGTGGGGAACGACGACCCATCCCTCGAGGACAGTTAGCCGTAAGAAGTCGTAGCGTGCACACGCGTGTCTCGCAAACAAATACGCGGACGGTTAACTTATCCCGTGACTCGCAAACGATATTGACGAGATAACAAGAACCGATAACTCGTGATTCGGGATTATTCGGCCAAACGATTAAAAGCAACATTGCGATACAAAGAGCGAACATACCGTTCGAGTACCGGGCGTGTATATGTATTCGTAAACCGAAAGTGCTGTGTTTAGAAATAAACATTTGTTATTTGTTTATAAAAAAACAAAGAATCGATTATTCCGTGACACCCGATACCCTTCCGACAGTGATATTCGATATTACGCAACACACCAGGGCGTGGCCGACAGGTTCAGACAGGAACGAGGCAGCCATCTTGTACAAGGGAAATCTCGAGGACACGAGGCAAATAGTTTTCTGTATTTCATCTTCAAAAATACAGTGGCGACCGTATTCAATGCCAAAATAAGTGGCTACGAGAGTTATTCAATAAATAAATTCGTTGTTCCGGTCACAACCTAACCCTAAACCCCTCTGTGAGAAATTAATTCTTGGAAAAGACCCCGCGAGAACCGCCAAAAAGGCTTACTTACTTACAAAGATTTTCCATCATGACGTAGCGAAAAACAACGAAATATATATCGATACTTAGAAAAAGGATTGGAAACCGGATCTCGGAATACAGGATATATTATTGGTAAGTGATCGCCGAAACGCGACACGCGTATACATCTATATATATAGAGAGGAAAATCCCCTGTTATAAAAATCCTAATATGCGATACGTCGACGGGGTACTTTTCTCCCCCTCTCTCACTCTCTCTCTCTCTCTCTCTCTCTCTCTCTCTCTCTCTCTCTCTCTGCTAAACTCTGGAGAGAACTAGCGAGGTTTGGACTTATCAAATCAACCTTAGTCTCTCCTCTACATTTTTTTTGCACCCAGTCAACTGAACGTATTCTACGTTTCAGTTTCTAATACTCAGCCACCTTGCCTGCTTACTGACTTTATCTCTGCTGTTGCTTTGGTGTCTCGATCATCCCTAAGGCCACAGTTTGAGTTCTCTGCTGTAACACCTGCTACGGTCCTTAAACTTATCTCAATGGGGCCGCTCCACTCTTATGCGTCTGGCTCAGATGGTATACCGCTCTATATCCTGCGTATTGCGTGGCCTATAATCTCGGCGCGTCTCACTGCTTTGTTCAATTGCTCATTGGAAACTTCCTCTTTTCCGCCTCAATGGAAGCGTGCGCTGATCCGCCCTCATTCGAAGATCCGTATTCCGGCGTCCCCGTCTGACACAAGACCTATAGCTAATCTACCAGAGCTGTCCAAACTGCTTGAGCGAATAGTGGCCTCACAGATTGCTGAATACTTAGTCGAATTTGACCTTATAAATCCTAGACAGTCTGCATATCGGCCATGTCACAACACACAGACAGCGCTCCTGCGTGTTTGTGATGACATAAGGGAAGCGATCGATAACGGTCTTATTGTAATCATGATCCTCATTGATTTCAGTAAGGCGTTCGATACTGTTCCACATCTCAGGCTACTTATCAAGCTAAAGGAGATGGGTTTCTCCGATGCTGCTCTCATGTGGATATTCTCATACTTGACTGGTCGATGTCAATCTGTGGTTGACGATGCGGGGAACTTCTCGGAGTGGCTATATACGTCATCGGGCGTTCCTCAGGGCTCTGTGCTTGGGCCACTTTTGTTCTCTATGTTCATTAATGATATAGGGGAGGTATTGCGGTATGCACATCATATGGTATTTGCGGACGACATCCAGGTCTATCTCTCTTGTTCTCCGGCCAACATCCACCGTGGATTGGAGCTAATCACTAGAGATGCAAATGCTATTTTTCGTTATGCAGAGGCTAATGGTCTGAGACTTAATCCGTCCAAATCGAAGGTGATGATCTATGGCAGTAATGCCAACGTCAGGAATATTGACCTAGGCCTCTTGCCTCCCGTCATGGTAGACCGGGTACCTGTTCCTTTTGCTAGCGAAGTGCGAAACTTGGGAGTTATTTTTACGCCTACTCTGTCCTGGAAGAAGCATATTTCGCACGTATCGCAGAAGGTGCACTGTGCGTTATATAGATTGAAATTTAATAGAAATTCTCTATCCACTCAATTAAGGATCAAACTAGTAACAGCGTTGATTATGCCCCATGTAGATTACCGCTGCCTTGTCTATGATGGGTTAAGCAAGGAGCTTAATACAAAGTTGCAGAGGCTCGTAAATTGCTGTGTGCGGTATATCTTTGATCTTAAGCGCGATGAACACATCACGCCTTATAGGCGTCGACTGGGATGGCTCTTGGTAGAGAATAGGAGACTGTATTTTCTTGGCTGTCAGGTCTATCGTATCCTATTCTTGCATTCTCCAGTATACCTGAGTGAGCTCTTTGCCTCGCCTGACCCATCACTAAGAAGGTCCGATCGTCTTCCAAATTCGTCGCGGACCTTTCATGTTCCGTCTTGTAGAACCACAACATATCCGAACTCCTTTCGTCTTACTGCAATACGTTTTTGGCATTCTCTTCTCGATAGCATAACGTCTGCCCCCTCTCTTCCATCCTTCAAAAATCTGCTACGCTTATACCTGTTTGCATCTGAATCTGTTTGATTTCTTGGCCTTCTTGCGTGATCACATCTGTGCAATGACACCATCGTCTAGTCAGACAGTCTGCTTGTCATACAAATTCATCTTACTTTAAGTTGCGTTGCGTATTATCTATTAGTTCTTAAGTTTTACATTTAAGTTAGTACATTGTTCTTGCTTTTCATTTTTAGTCTAGGCATTAGTTTTGTAATACACTGGCATGCAACACAATTATTCAGCTTTTCTTTATGTTATTATTTGTTGCTTCTGCTGTATTCTTGTAGCTACTATTGTGTTGCATTCTATGTAATTTTGCTACTGTACATTTTTGCCCTGTAGCTGTTGTTTGGGCATAATAAACTTAATCAATCAATCAATCTCTCTCTCTCTCTCTCTCTCTCTCTCTCTCTCTCTCTCTCTCTCTCTCTCTCTCGCTCTCGCTCTCGCTCTCGCTCTCGCTCTCGCTCTCGCTCTCGCTCTCGCTCTCGCTCTCGCTCTCGCTCTCGCTCTCGCTCTCGCTCTCGCTCTCGCTCTCGCTCTCGCTCTCGCTCTCGCTCTCGCTCTCGCTCTCGCTCTCGCTCTCGCTCTCGCTCTCGCTCTCGCTCTCGCTCTCGCTCTCGCTCT
This sequence comes from Temnothorax unifasciatus, assembly GCA_030770225.1. NCBI lineage: Eukaryota > Metazoa > Arthropoda > Insecta > Hymenoptera > Formicidae > Temnothorax > Temnothorax unifasciatus. Next base: position 19,021 of record JASTWK010000586.1, read on the forward strand.
CGCTCTCGCTCTCGCTCTCGCTCTCGCTCTCGCTCTCGCTCTCGCTCTCGCTCTCGCTCTCGCTCTCGCTCTCGCTCTCGCTCTCGCTCTCGCTCTCGCTCTCGCTCTCGCTCTCGCTCTCGCTCTCGCTCTCGCTCTCGCTCTCGCTCTCGCTCTCGCTCTCGCTCTCGCTCTCGCTCTCGCTCTCGCTCTCGCTCTCGCTCTCGCTCTCGCTCTCGCTCTCGCTCTCGCTCTCGCTCTCGCTCTCGCTCTCGCTCTCGCTCTCGCTCTCGCTCTCGCTCTCGCTCTCGCTCTCGCTCTCGCTCTCGCTCTCGCTCTCGCTCTCGCTCTCGCTCTCGCTCTCGCTCTCGCTCTCGCTCTCGCTCTCGCTCTCGCTCTCGCTCTCGCTCTCGCTCTCGCTCTCGCTCTCGCTCTCGCTCTCGCTCTCGCTCTCGCTCTCGCTCTCGCTCTCGCTCTCGCTCTCGCTCTCGCTCTCGCTCTCGCTCTCGCTCTCGCTCTCGCTCTCGCTCTCGCTCTCGCTCTCGCTCTCGCTCTCGCTCTCGCTCTCGCTCTCGCTCTCGCTCTCGCTCTCGCTCTCGCTCTCGCTCTCGCTCTCGCTCTCGCTCTCGCTCTCGCTCTCGCTCTCGCTCTCGCTCTCGCTCTCGCTCTCGCTCTCGCTCTCGCTCTCGCTCTCGCTCTCGCTCTCGCTCTCGCTCTCGCTCTCGCTCTCGCTCTCGCTCTCGCTCTCGCTCTCGCTCTCGCTCTCGCTCTCGCTCTCGCTCTCGCTCTCGCTCTCGCTCTCGCTCTCGCTCTCGCTCTCGCTCTCGCTCTCGCTCTCTCTCTCTCTCTCTCTCTCGCTCTCGCTCTCTCTCTCTCTCTCTCTCTCTCTCTCTCTCTCTCTCTCTCTTTCTCTCTCTCTCTCTCTCTTCCGATAACCAGATTGACGGTCGTCGAGAATGTGGTGCGAATTGATAAAGTCTACTATTTGGCGGTGAAGGATTTTCTCAAACAGCTTAGAAAGTTCGCACAAGTTGGCTATAGGTCTCGTTTCGGAGGGAGAGGTAGGTGATCTAACTTTAGAGAGAGGACGCACTATAGAGCGTTTCCAGAGAGATGGGAAGTAGCCCAGATTTAGACAGCTGTTGAAAAGAGAGGTCAAAAGGTTACCAATATGAGGAAAGGACAAGGCGATAGCAAAGAGAGGTAATTGGTCGTAGCCTGAGGCAAAGGAAACAGAAGGTGAAGAGGCCATCAAGGAGCGAAGATTATCGTAGGATATTTCAGTGAAATTAAAATGTGGTACATCAGGCATAGTGGATAAGATATCAGAGAATTGAGATTGTGAACAGGAAGGATAACAATTTGAGACAGAGGAATAATGGGCATTTAGGAGATCACGTGAAAAAAAGACAAGAGGTGAGGAAAGAGACGATTCAACTAAACCAAGGTTGGTAAGTTCACGCCAAATCTTAGAGGGATCAGAAGCTGAGTTCAATCTGTTCATATAGAACCTCTCTCTAGCTCCCCTTAAATCAAGCGTGAGACGATTCCTGTGAAGCTTGTAAATGTGTAAGTCGAGAATGTTGCCCGATCTTCGCGCAGCATTAAAGAGACCATTGCGATGCCGAATACGGCTTAAGAGGTCGTTGGTAAGCCAAGGCGCTGACGGACGAGTCACACGAAAAGAATGAACAGGAGCATGTAGATCAAGGCTAGCAGTAAAATCGTTAGTAATAGTGCTAAGGATGTCATCAATGTCAGTCTCGCTCGGACTTGTCGAACCAAACTCAGACGGGAAAGATGTAGAGAGCTTAGTAGTAAGAGTATGAACGAACGCTTCCTCGTCGAATCTCTTGTAGCAGCGTCGAACTAAGGTGCGATTGGTGAAGGACGGGACCTTGAATGAATACGATAACTCGATGAGATCATGACCATTGATAAAAGGAGCGTCAGACTTTCTAAAAGATAAAACTTTGTCCAAGTCGTCAACTATAAAAACGTCTAACAGTGAGTCTGAGGAGCTGGTGTGAAAAGTCGGCCCAGAATCGACGATATTAAGTGACAACTGTGAGACAACGCCTCTTAGGTGATTAGATTCATATGATGGTGCGAGGAGGTTAGAATTCAAGTCACCAGTAATTATGATGTTCTTATAACTATGCATAAATGTAGTGAGCACGTCAATGTAATTACTGAAATTCTTGCCTTTCGGTCTACGATACATGGTGGTAAATAAAAGAGGCTCGCACGTGCCGTAACGGACATCCAGAATGAGATATTCAGGTGCATTCAAGAAAGCGACAGGCGACGATGCCAGAACACGCGCCCGCAACGATTCATGCACGTAACACGCGACACCGCCTCCCTCCCGACCCTCTCTGTCTACACGCAACAAATAGTAGCCAGGGATACGCACTAGATCGTCGGAAATATGTGAGTGAAGCCAGGTCTCAGAAATCGAGATAATGTGAAAAAAGTTAAACGATAAAAAGGCCTGGATTGACTCAAGATGAGCAGAAAGGGAGCTAGCATTGAAGTGAGCAATCGCAAGACAATCGCGTGAAGCAGATGGAATACGGCCAGAATCAACATTAAGTCACTGAAGCTCGGCTAGATCAGTCTCAGCAGTGATAGGAATTGGAGGTTGACCATGGTCTTTACGGACAAAGATCTGGCCATCTTTACACCATACGTGCTTAAAAGATAACTGTTTGGCCCTTACACGAGTCCGACGCAACAGATTGTAAATATCCGTAGGAAGTAGCTCGTTAATATAAATGTGCCCGGGGACATCTCCAGAGAAAACGTCGGCGACAGTCAATCGACGCTTGCGGCGCATAGCACTAAGAATAAAATCACGAATCTCTCGCGTCTTAAGTTTGACAATAATTGATCGCGGTTTAGCACGATCAGATGCAGAGACAGTACTAGGCGCCACATCACGCATCGCAGACACATTACCAACCCCGACCTCTCGAGTCTCAAGAACATCCGAAACAAGCTGTGATGTACCCAGCGCGCGAAAAACACTAGTAACGAGCTGTTCAGATGTGTCAGTTAGAGAGCCAGGTATTCCGGAAATAACAATATCGGAAGTTCGTGAGACTCGAGACGAAGGAGATCGCGGAAGACGAGAAATATTCAGGTCGCACCCCAATTCACTCCTTAATTCACTCTTCAAGTCGCTCTTTAAATAGTCCTTTAAATCACGCACCTCATTCGCGAGAGCAGCACACAGGCGCTCCAACTCCGTAATACGCTGACTGTTACGGTCGGCTGCATCTGGTCATCTCTCTCTCTCTCTCTCGGTGAGTACTGCATGTCGCGTCGTCTCTTTGCTCCTGCTTTCTTTGATTTCTCTCGCTGCCGTGAACTGCCTTCGGGCCGTCTTGTTGCAGGTTTGAGCAGGTCTATTGTTGCTTGGCGGAATTTATATTTTACCCTTCTGTCCTTGCAACTGCCTGGCTTGATATTCTTGAGTGGAGATTTTCTGGTTCTAACCTCACTTTTGCCTGGATTGCTGTCTCGTTTGCTGTTGCTTGTGCATGAGTTACCTGAGTTCGCGCGAGTAGCGACATCTGTGGGCCCTGTGGCGCACCACCATCCGTTACCTACTCGACTGCTGTGCTTTTGGTTCTTCTCTCTGCTGCTGCCGGCTGATCGATCATGCAGCGCGTGTGCATCAGGTGCAAGAAAACGGTTGCGACGGCAGCCGTTGAGTGCAAGTGCACCAAGCTATTTCATCCTGGCTGCGTCAAGGCATATGCCACCAAATACAAATATGCCGAGCAGTGCTGCCTGGATCTTGCGGCTTCGCTGCGGCCTGGATTGGATATCGACGGTATTGAGTCGCGCTTACCATTGACAGCCTCATCTGCCCCTCTTACACCGGGAGTCGAGTGCACTGAGCAGTTGGACTTCGCCGGTGTGGCCTCTGCTGGTGTCTCTGTGCTGCCTCTATCTGGGACTGATGTCACGACGAATGCGCTGCCGAAATCGGTGACTGACGACACGACTAATGCGCTTTTGCGTCAGCTGGTCTCTCAATTAGACGATCGTCACGGTTAGCACTGCCTAGTACTTTCCAAATTCCTATTCACAGAACCGAGACTTACCACCAGTCCTTTCACCTAGCAGGCATTTACTTATGGAATTCGCTTCCTTCCGACGTGGTGTCGTCTTCGTCTCTGAACGAATTTAAGCAGAAGCTTAATCGCTATTTATTTTCACTGGAGCTCGGTTCAGGTTCGGGTTAAGGTTTTACCTTGGGGCTATCTAATGTCTATGTAATTAGCGTTAGTGCGTGATAGGCGTAAGTACACTTAGTCTAAGCTTACCTAGTCATTGTATATAAATCGTCGTTACTCCAACGTCTTAATAGTTTTAAGTATCAAAGTTATTTTTCTGCGTTTGTTGTTGGAGTGGGAGCATAACTGAATTCTACTGTTTTTTATTTCTTTAGCATTATTTCTGTTATTAACATTCTTCACTTAATTTAGTTCTTAGCACTTGCTGAAGTGGAAACAATATTACTATTTTTTCCTACTTAGTCATTATTATCCTCTTTGTTTCCGCTTTTGCCCACTGCTTTATTATTATCTCATTTATTTCTGTATCTTGTAGTTCTTACTTATTCCAATTTTTGTCCCATTTTTATTTTCTCTGGCTTACTTCATGTATATCTTTGTATTTTTTATCTTTTGCCTAAAGTCTCGACTATGGCATAATAAACAAACTCAAACTCAAACTCAAACTCTCTCTCTCTCTCTCTCTCTCTCTCTCTCTCTCTCTCTCTTTCTGTCTCTCGTACGCGCGCGCACGAGCGACGTAGCACACACACACACACACACACACACACACACACACAACGTTTTAAGCGTCGCGTTCCTCGTCAAGTTTCGTCAAAGTCTCGTTCAAGTCAGACTCTTCGTCGTCGTCGGCTAAATATCCTAATAGGGCTTGAGAGTAGACAATGCACCGTTTCGTCGTCGGCGACGCGCTGTTTCGTGAAACCGTACCACGTAGATCGTCGATCTTGTTTAATTCGACGTTCGACGACGAGGTCGTCGGTTCGGACAAAATGCATCGCATAGGAGGCGTGACCGCGATTCGGCCTTTGTCCGAATATATGGCTAATAAGTTTTCCGGAGATACGGAAAAATGATATTCATTCGTTACTACGGACGTCGCAGTTTTTAGCAGCAGCAGTTCTATGTCTCGCAGAAGAATCGCTACACCTGGCTTCAATATGTCGGGATAAGTTAACGTAGTATCGCGACGAAGGGTGCCCTTTACGTTGCCCGTCGAATCTGTCAATACGACGATCGGATCGTCCCGATCGGGATCCACGTAATTCAATACACCAGCTATAAATTTTACTTTCGTACTCTCGCAACGACTGGACGTCGCTTTGTCGATAAGGATGGAAATCTTGGAATCCCGTAAGAAATTTTTCGGCAGGTCGTTGGACAAAAGTTGCAGAGCTTTTTCGCCAACTGAGTCGATCTCGTTGTTTCTGGATTCGATCTCGACCTTGTTGTCGACGTCGTCGTTCTTGCCGATCTCGGTGAAGGGCGGTTCGTTCGCCTTGACGTCGAGAACAGCCTGGAACAGTAAACGGCGTGCGCGCGCGCGTGTTGGCGTTCGTCCGTTTTTGCGAATTACGGATCGAAAGATGCTTCACCTCCACCACCACCACCATCACCACCACCACCACCACCACCACCACCACCGCCGCGTACATACGCACATACATACACACACACGCACACACACATACACGTGTTTCTGTGGGCCGCGGAGTCGCGCGGTGTGCGAGGATAACGTTACGACGTATACGGGAAAACGCACGCGCTATACGAGAAAAGAAATATTTCTTTTCTCTTAGTAATTTCGATAAGTTTTTTTAAGTTTAAAAATACGTTAAAGAAAGCTCTGAAATAATGTTCGCTAAAGCTCTTCCAAAAGATTTCGTAATGTATCATCTTCCGAATTTGTGTATTACATATACATCCGTGTGAATATAACTAATATATATTCACATACACACACACACACAAACACGCGCGCGCGCGCACATGTATGTACGTTTATTGATTATATATACAACTTAAAATATTTTGTAATAAAATATATATTCTACACAATAATATGTTAATCATTAATCACTTTCGTTCCTTTTACATTTTTGTATGCGTGTATTAATATACAACTGTCTAATTGATGTAACAAATTTAACATTACTTAATGAGTAAAGAAAAACTTGTTCATTATTGATTTAACAAGCGTTACGCTATCTCATTGTGTAATTTTTTACAATTGCGTAGAGCTGACTTTCTTCATAAATCGCAATTTCTTACCTTGTCCGATATATATCTTTATATACGAAATTGTATGAACTTATTACATATTTTAATTCGAAAAACACAGTTTAATAATATTTGTGTATTTTAAATTTCCACTCCAAGGTATTATTAATATCTGAGATTATAGGAGTTGTCTTATATTTTTCTACGTTACCAAAATATATTTAGTGCTACGAGTTAAATTTGTTAAACATCGCAAAATTCAAATTAAAAAAAAGACTACTCATTTGTTACGCTTTTGTTGTAAAACCTATACGAGTTTTATTAATAAGCGTAATGTGACGTTTCACACGTTAATGTCCCAATTTTCGAATTCGGACAATTTTGTTTCTGCCCTATGTAATCACAGTCATCTCCATCTACCAATTTCCATTCTTTTCAATTTCGATTCCAGTGGGCGGCGCTACGCCCATTCGCTACGATACTAAGCTTCATCCGGATTATACGTGCGGTTGCGCATTTTTATGGATATTTTTTTGTTCACTTTTTCTACCTCGAGTTATTCCGCGTGAATTTTTTTCGAGCTCGCTCCCGGCAACTTCAACATGCAGTTCGATACGTTACACCTCACGTTCCGATTCTTTCTTTCTTTTCCCCCCCTTTTTTGTACGGCTTTGCCCCATCATTAGTTCTCCAGTACACGTAAAAAAAGAGAATTTTCGTATTCCACACACGTTAGCTTTTATATGCATTATGAACTATGTCTCGTACGAAGAGTAAGTAATTTGTTTTATTCTCGATTGTTTTATCCGGACGATAGAAATTATACGTAATTAAAAATAATTATGTAAAATCAGGAGAACATTTCGCGTTCGAGCATCCTAATTTTCTATACGCATACTGCATAGGATCTTGACCAATAAAAGGGGCATTAGCGCTAAGTGGACGCTTCGCCTACTCGGTCATAGTCGTGTTTGTTACGCGAGAGCAAGAGGGTGACAAAGATAGGAGGGACGCGTTTATAGCGACAGATATAACTGCAGCCACTTAATTTGCGATAGCTTTCGCCGATATGTCTTCAACTTTTAAGAAATAGAACAGAAAGAGATGACAGAAATAAACGCGCGTGATGATCTCTCGTATACAGCTATAGAAGATACATTTAAATTTTCACCAGAGATATTTTATATATATGTATAAATAACGATTCAAAGAGCTTAAATTTTATACTTTTTGTCATCAAGCATTATAGCAATTCGTTAAATGAAATAGAAAGACTCGCTGCAAGCAAACGTGGAGTGTGTAACAAAGCTACAGCACTCCCTATAAGATTCAAGATTAATCCGTTGATCCTTTCGTTCTAAAATAATTAATTGCCGGAATAGACAATCCGGCATTCACAATAGGACAGTTGCGCTTTCACTTTACCGAAAGTAAAAAGTTGTTCTTTAGGATAAAACGCACGACTCTCTCGAATCCATCGCTGTTGCAGAGGGAGAAAGATAAGCGTAGGAGAGAAAGGGGAAAGAGAGAGAGAGAGAGAGAGAGAGAGAGAGAACACGGTCGAAAGGAAACACGGTTGACGGTGGATTGAGGGTTTTAAGACGCGGGACGGTACAGGGTACAGGGGGGGTGACAATGGAGATTCATTATCTGACAGTCTATTGTCATTCCTGCGGGCTGAGATTTTGCTCAAGCCACGAGTACGGCGAGTACCGAGGCATTACTCTACTCGGATATATGTATATGTGTGCAATGTGTGTAAGAGGGGGAGAGGGTGGCGAAATGCAATACCCTCTCTTTAAAAATAGTCGCGTTTGTTAAAAAGTCGGAGGAGCTGCATTTTCTTCCGCGCCCAACGACAACGCGATAGCTTATCTCTCTTACCTTCAAATTCACGAACAAAATTCCATATATTTTTTGTTATCGCTTATCGCGACGGTGACTCGCACGTGTTAAGCTGTTCAAAAATCCTTATTACAAATTAATTATCGTTAATGATTTTATTTTACAATTATAGTAACAATCGTCATTTCCCTTTCCAGAGTTTCGACTTTCTATCTACATTAAGAAAGATTTTATATTTTAGGTAAATTAGTTTTGAGATTGAAGGTATATATATATACATATATATATGTAACAGAAAAAAATGAATAAGTCAAAAAAATTTGTTAAGAATGCACGAATGTGTCTCGTCCGAGTGCATTTTTGCGCAATTCGAGACGCTCAATGCTTCTATCTCTCTTTAGCGGCCAACCATACCGTGTGTACGTATGTACTCGTATATATATGTATAAATAAATTAACACAGACACGTCGAAGAGAGATTACGTATCTCAAAGGCAATCGCAACGTTGTTTACCGGATACTACGCGTTATCCGAAATGAAATGTGAGAAAAGACGAACGGAAAATTAATACGAACATTAGACAGGAAAATTTAAGGAATCGAGACGGCGCGCGGCAGCGGCGGTGACGGCGCGCGGCGGAGGATTCTCGGCAGAGGTGAGAGGTGAGAGGTAAGGAAGGGCGCCTCGTTGTCACGACGTTATTCATCCCGTGTGTATATACATAGACATCCGCGGTGTCATTAACGCTCTCCCGCGGATATAGCGGCGCGCGCTAAGATGATATACCCTTTTTGAGTATATATTGATGTACATCGTGCCAAGTGAGCATGAATTTATACATATAAAATTCAATTTTTCTATCGTACTTAATAGAATAATAAAATATTTAATGTAAAAGAACTTGTTAACGAGATAATGAGCATGAAAAATTTTGTTTACCATGATACTTAATTCTTTTATTATTATAATTATGCCTATTAAAATAACAGAATTTGGCGCGAGACACTACCGTGTCTCTTGATATTGTATATTGTATATTGTATATATTGCCAAGCGGCGAAATTAAGACTAATGAGGAAAGTATTTCTGCGCCGCGAACGAGTTCCCCACTAACGACGGAAATGACGAACTTTCCTTTCCGCAGGATAATGAGATCGCGCGCGCGCGCGCGCGCGATGGTCGCGATCTGGCGATCGATGATCCGCACGATACACGATTCTCTCGTACGATCGAAATAATATCCGAGAGAATAACTCGTCAAACTCGTCACCTGGATTCGTATAATTCGATACAATCAGAAGCAAAGATAAGTATGCCCCGCCGCGCGCCGGAATCTCGGCATTCTCGGCATGTGGCAAGGACGCGACGAAGATCTGATTCCATATCTATTTTGCAAGATGCAAGAACGGGGCTCATCTTCTCGTCGGGAGGAAAAGAACAAGGAGGAGACAGTGGTGCAATTTAAAGATATGATAATATAATCGATACGATGCGAATTTACATCGTTATTTTACGGGAAATATTTGTATTTGTTGTATACGAGTCACGAGTGACGGCATGCGGCATATCGATGATTGAAAAAATTCTGTTACAAGTCTATGTCTATGGAAAGCTCGTAATAAACTCATAAATATATACACATATAAACTCGCATATTTTGGAATAGAGTTCTCGCGAACACACAGAACTTTTGTTTGACTTTCGAATTCGGCTATGTCGAAAAAATTGTTCTTCGGTTATTTCGCTCGATAAATGCATTTCTTTCAATCTGTGGTATGTAATTTTGGTTACTCGATATATCGTTTTGTTTCAGTTCATCGATATAATTCCTCAATGGTAGTAGTTCAGGTCGTTGTCATTGGAGTAATTATAATCCGTATCGTCGCAGCAGTAGCCATAACCCATATGCAGACCTCTGAATATGTAATGTGTCGCGTGTCTGATTACATCGCTAATTGTAAGATCAAGCAGATTCCGCACGATGTATCAAGCGATCAAATCGCGTTCATATTCAGCATACCGTTCGGCAAATTGGCGTTTAAGACGAGATACATCCCGCGAGATACACCTTGCTCGCCGCGCGCGGTTTATCGATGGTACGTTATTATCATGAGTTTCATATCCTTCGATCATCGCGTACATCGACAGAAAGTTTATTTACTTATCATCTCGTATAAAAGACTAAAGAATAAAGAATGCTCAAATGCGCTCTCACTTTTATTTGACGGTAGAGGGTACTCAAAAATATCGCAATGGTCGGTTTTTCATGTTTGGACGCTTTTTAACCTTTATGGTTCCCCGCGCTTGTTAAGGAAAACGAAATTGTTTTGCCATAAAGTTACAAGACCAAAACGGTCGAAAAAAAAGAGAAGTAAAAAGACGTAAAACGCGTCATGCGAATAGTTTTGCCCCGGTTCTTCGTGGGATCGAGCAACTTTGATTCCCGCGATTCGAATTCGAATCGAGGGGGTACTTTCGTATACCGAGACCGAGGAACCGAAGCCTAACCGAGGCCGGCCGGCGCATTGTCGCATAGTGTGTCCGCCTGTCCAAAACAATATTACTGTCCAGCCGTTCATCGATGCACGCAGCACGCGCACGCGAAACGGTTAAAGTTTTACAAGTATCGATTCTATCACGGCGACATTTCGATCTGACAGATCGATAACTCATATACGTCTGTCTTATATGCGTACGCGATATCGAACCGGACAATCGTACACCCCTGTTCTCGCCGAATATATTAAGCAGACTCGTCGTTACGTCGTCAAAACGCCGCGAACTGAATCAATTTAATTTCCCCGAACGCGTTGCATCTCCCTCTCTCTGTCTCTCCCTCTCTCTATCCCCGATGGAACGAATCATTTTAGGAGAGGAACGCCGGACAAAGGCCAACGACGCACGACTATCGCCAAAACTCTCTAAATCTATTCGTTTGTACGAGCGACACGCGTGACGCACGCACGCCATCGATCCGCCTCCGCGTAAAGTCCGTAATGACCGCATCGCGCAACGGCGTCGGCGGTCGTCGAATCGAACGTACGAACGAGAGAGAGTACCGAGAAAAGAGACGGGGAAGAGAGAAGAGAAAAAGAACAGACGAGAAACACGAGGAAAAGGAGAAAGAAGAGCGAGAGGAGGCAGCGCGACACGATTGGCTCGCTCCTCCTCTCACGGGTGGCGTGGTCCGCGAACCGCGATGGCCGAACGTTTCCGCGTCCAGTATGCGAAAGCCATCTCATTAGACCCAGTTCAACAGTGGCCGGTTAACTTAACTGGTAGTTAACTCTCACTTTCTATCTCTTTCTAACCTCAAAATTAAAAAGAGACGGAAAGTGAGAATTAACTACCAGAGTTAAGCTAACTGGCCCACCGTTGAACCGGACCTTAAAGAGGAAGGCGTGTCGCGCGCACAAAGCCACGTGAGTCGCGCGTCGCGTATAGCGGGAACGCAGCGTTAATATCCCATCTCGAAAGAGAATCCCCACCTGGAGATTAACCAAACGAGGCGCGCGATTCCGTTTCAGTTCCGTTTCGCTATGTCCGCTATTCTCTCTACGCGTATAGGGAGGATACGCGACCCCCCCTGGGAGTTTTGAGTCTCCGAAACAATGTTTACGTTCGCGCTACGCACACGCACAGTCGACCGAAGACCGAGAACGAAAATCGACGATTTTCAGATCAACGAATTATTCTCAATCATAAGAGATTATGTTTAACAGCGACGACGATTGGATCCTAGAGGTGAGTCTTCGAACCGTCGTATAGGATCGTATTAAAATTTCTCCGGCTAATTTACGCGACTCGTATAGCGCGTGCGTTTTCCCGCGTATATCGTAATGTTATCGTCGCACACCGCGCGACTCCGCGACCCACAGAGACACATGTATGTGTGCGTGTGTGTATGTGTGTATATATACGGTGGCGGTGGTGGTAATGGTGGTGGTGGAGGTGAAGTATCTTTCGATCCGTGAGATTCGTAAAACGGACAAACACTAACGCGCGCGTGCACGCGCACACACTCGTGCACCGCTTACTATTCTAGATCGCTTTCGACGAGCACAACGTCGACGTGGAAAAGACGAAGCGGAAATCCTGCTGTTCTCCGTATCAAAATAAGGACGAAACATCGTCTCTCGAGCGGCGTACCGCGAACAGCCGCGAGATCGCTTCGCCCGAATCGTCAACAACGGCGAACGGTACTTTTGTTCAGCGATCAGAGTTGGATGTCGCAGCAGCGAAAGTCGAGGCAAACAAGGAGTCCACCGCCGAATGCCAAAAAAAGAGTCGCGAATCACCTATGACCGCCATAAAAAGACCCGTGAAAGAGATAAAATTGATCAGAATATTTCCCGGGCCAGCTGGCTTGATACCGGACATTTCGGACGACGACCACGACGACGACGATCTCTTCCGCGCGTCTTACGTATGTAGCGTTCAAGAATTTGAAAGAAATGAAAGGGCAGCCAAGCGGCGGCGCATCGCGATCGAGTCCCAATACAACGAGATTGAATCGGTTGGCGAGAAAGCTTTAAAACTTTTGTCAAACGACCTGCCTAAAAATTTCTTACAGGATTACGAAATTTCCACCATTATCGAAAAAGCGACGTCCAGTCGTTGCGAGAGTACGAAAGTGAAATTTATAGCCGGTATATTGAATTACGTAGATCCCGATCAGGACGATCCGATCGTCGTGTTAAAAGATTCGACGAACAGCATAGAAGGCACCTTTCGTCGCGATGTTTTGTTAACTTATCCCGACATATTGAAACCAGGAGTAGCGATTCTTCTGCAAGACGTAGGACTGCTAAAAATTGCGACGTACGTAGTAACGAATAAATATCATTTTTTCGTATCTCCGAGAAACTTAATAGCCGTATATTCGAACAAAGGCCGGATCGTAAGTACGTCTCCTATGAAAGGCATTTTGTCCCGAACAACGACGATGACGACGACGACGACGACGACGACGACAACAACGACGACGACAACAACGACGACCACCTCGTCGACGAACGTCGAATTAATTGAAATCGACGACGATCTACGTAGTACGCCAGTTCCAAAATCAATTTGCGGCTCAGAACCGCAAAAGATGACCGTGAGTCGTAATCGCGCGTCTCAGCAAGCTAATTCTTTCGTCCCGCCGCCGCCGTCGTCGTCCTGTCCTCCCGAACGCGACGAGACTCGCGAACCCAAGCCGTCGACTAAAGATACGAACGAAAAAACACTCGGACATTTCGATCGTTCGACAAATCGTTCGAAAGACTTCGACGGTACGAACAGAAATTTTCCGGAGCCAACGACGGAGCGACACTCGCCACAGAAATGCAAATTTACTTATGTAAAATTTCGCAAAAGGCGTAACACGCGTTACGAACGTGATAATTGTTCGCCGTCGTACGACGCGACGTCGCATAGAGATTCAAGCGTAAACGTAAAATCTACGCCGCCAAATAAAAAACGTTGCTTTGAAAAATCAAAAGCTTCGCTAGACTATTTCACCAACGACAACAACGATAACGCGAACGACGAGATCTCGTCGCGATTGAAAGTAATGTCCTTGACGAACCGTAGAAAAAGTTGCTAAGGAACGCGACGCTTGGAAAGAATCTTCGCCAACGTAGGGATCGTACGCGCGATACGATACGCCAACGTGTAACGCGTCGCTCGTACGCGCGCGCACGCCATCAGTCTTAGGCTGATGGCAGAGAACGAGACGTAAGTGTCGTAGTCGTGGATGTAGGGTAAGACAGAGAAAAACGTAATTGTAAGGCCTATTGCCTACAATAGCCTTACGACTACGTTTTTCTCTGCCTTACCCTACGTCCACGACTACGACACTTACGTCTCGTTCTCTGCCATCAGCCTTAATATATTAACCGCGGACAGCGTATATCGAACGAATGTTATCCATGTTATCAAGTACACATACGTATAATTCTCAAATATAAGCTTTGCGCAACCTTCTTCTCCGATAAAAGCTTTCTTTCTCTCTCTCTCTCTCTCTCTCTCTCTCTCTCTCTCTCTCTCTCTCTCTCTCTCTCTCTCTCTCTCTCTCTCTCTCTCTCTTTCTCTTCCCCTCCCACCCTTCTCACACACACACACACACACACACACACACACACACACACGCACACGCACACGCACACGCACACGCACACGCACACGCACACGCACACGCACACGCACACGCACACGCACACGCACACGCACACGCACACGCACACGCACACGCACACGCACACGCACACGCACACGCACACGCACACGCACACGCACACGCACACGCACACGCACACGCACACGCACACGCACACGCACACGCACACGCACACGCACACGCACACGCACACGCACACGCACACGCACACGCACACGCACACGCACACGCACACGCACACGCACACGCACACGCACACGCACACGCACACGCACACGCACACGCACACGCACACGCACACGCACACGCACACGCACACGCACACGCACACGCACACGCACACGCACACGCACACGCACACGCACACGCACACGCACACGCACACGCACACGCACACGCACACGCACACGCACACGCACACGCACACGCACACGCACACGCACACGCACACGCACACGCACACGCACACGCACACACACACGCACACGCACACGCACACGCACACGCACACGCACACGCACACGCACACGCACACGCACACGCGCGCACGCACACGCACACGCACACGCACACGCACACGCGCACGCGCGCACGCGCGCACGCGCGCACGCGCGCACGCGCGCACGCGCGCACGCGCGCACGCGCGCACGCGCGCACGCGCACACGCGCACACGCGCACACGCGCACACGCGCACACGCGCACACGCGCACACGCGCACACGCGCACACGCGCACACGCGCACACGCGCACACACACACACACATATATAAAATCGCTAAAAAAATAAAAATAAAAAAAATTAAATGATATATTTAATCAATCGTGAAAATAATTAATTAGTCAAAAAAAGTGAAATACGGAAATTACGTATAGGCAACGTTGATAATGCGCGACAACACAAATTATCTCTTTTTTGATAAATACCTTCCGAAAAGAATAGCATATTATATCAATTGACATGAGAAATAATAAAATTACACGTTACTTATCGCGATAAAGATGACATATAATTAAATGTACGTAAAAAAAAAACTTGTTCGTATATCCACGTAATCGTAAACCTAAGTAAATTACTCCTATTGCCGCGCGAATTTCATCGAACGTCTCCGTTTCGTCTCCTTTGGTTCTAGAACTGCATTTCTCTCTAACGACAAGTCGGAGAATTCCGCTGTCACCGTACATTCGCTATAATTGACGCAACGTAGAACGAACAAAAAAATGATACGTAAAAATGCTTTCTCACATATTCGTACCATTGAAATAGAATCGGAGATTCGAGACAAAATCCAAAACAAACTTCCAGATATTATTGTAATTTCTTAACGTAGTCGACGGCGCAAAAGTTTCTTCTCATTCTCCGCACGTCGCTCCGAACACAAAGACGACGTTGTAGCTCCGATAGGCCAAGCGTTTCCTTTCCACATAATTGGCAAAAAGAAGCCACGTTTCCCATTTTGTGTGCATCCCTGGGACACAAACGATAGAAAAAATGTATATATAATATTGATCCAAGAATATACGGGAAAAAATATATCCACGTACCCGTAGGCAAAATTTTACAACTGTGAGAGATCGTCCGGAATCTCGTCCCCGTCCGTCGATTCGTTTCGCGTAGCTCTCCGCCGCGCTAACGCGTCTGTGCGCAGCCCGCCGCCGCCGCCGCCGCCGCCGTCGCCGTCGCCGCCGTGCCGGCCGATCGATCCCCCTCGGACCGTGCCCGAAGGCGATTCAGCTCGACTCCTCGTCGTCTCGTCGAACGGATACCGCATCGCGAAAGAAAACAAAACCTTGGCCATCTCGAGAAGATCGCGCGGCGTCGTACGCGTCAGTCGTCCCAATTTCTTCGCGACGACGAGCCGACGCTCCGAAGCAACCGCGCTGTCTATCTCGAGCCAATAAGTTGCGCAACAAACGACGGACGCGCACAGAAAAATTTGACCGGAGCGTTTCCAGTTTTCGGGCAGACGATACATTTCCGTCGGTACGATCCTTTGGGAATCGCGCGTACAATCTATCGTGCTGGAAGAAAAAAAAAGGTATACATTAGTATTAGCACGGTTGACAGTTCGCACGCGCACGCGCATCGCGATACACACCACGTTGAAATCACGTAGAGAAGACTGGCGAGGGGGGGGGTACTCGTTGGCACAAGAGACAAGCGTTGGCGATGCGTTCCGTTTAAAAAATTTATAGCGAAAGAAATGCAACAGTTATCACGAAATATCTCTTTTACAGTTATAGGTGTTTCTCCGAAAAGTTTTATTTAAGTCGAACAAGTATTACGATAGAAAAAGAGAAAACTCGCGATTCAAGAAGCAGCGAGTAAATTTTCGAGCGTTCCAAAATATCGTATTAATGCTCTTCAACTTCAGAATTAAAGCCCCTTGCACAATAGGCAATAGAAATAGCGATACCGACAGCGACAAGGTTGCCAACAAAGCTTTTCCTTTGTCGGCAACCTTGTCGCTGTCGCTATCGCTATCGCTATTGCCTATTCTGCAAGGGGCTTAAATCAAAGTAACGTATTATTCGTTGAAAGAGAAGTTTCTATTACTATACGATACGTCATTTGGTAGAACAACGGTAATTTATTGTAAAAAAAATGACTGAAATCAAACGTACGTAAGGATAAGGTATGCGTGTTGGCCCATATCAAGACACGCTTGTAGCTCGACTTACCGTTGCCGCGCGCGTAAGACCAATGTAAGCGCACGTGATTTGCTATCTACAATGCTGATAGAAGCTAGATATATATGTATATTAATATTTCTATATTGAAAAAAGCTATATCTAAAATAATTTACGATCGTTCTTCTACAATAGCGCATTTTGCTATTCGATCGTCACAAAATAACTTTAAAAGACACAATCTTTATCGAGAAATACATATCCGTTACCCGTTTTGCGTCTCTGTTACGTTTTCATTAATTTAACGTGGACTTTTGTCGCGTATAGCCAACTTACCCTACTATCGGTAGGGTAAATTGACCGCAACGCGGCACGTTCGCATTTCACTTATTACTTAAAGAAACTATATACGGTATACAGGAGCATTCCTGACGTGAAAATGTAGAGAAAGGTTCTCTCTATCATATTAGAACCGTTCAATCGTGAAAATTAGCCGTTTAAAGAGTTAAATTCCGAAATTGTGAAAACGGTGTCGAAACGAGTCAACCCCCCCCCCCCCCGGTCTCCCCTATACGTTAAAACGAAACGTGAAACAATGTCGCGCGCGTGTTCACGCCGCCGCCACCGCCACCGCCACCGCCACCGCCACCGCCGCCGCCACCGCCGCCGTCACCGCCGCCGCCGCCGCCACGTACCAAAACCATGGAGAATGTGCGGAATCACGTTGACGTGCGACTTGTAACTCATTGGGAGGGTAGATACGGCGCGGAGGCAATGATCGCAAAACCAAATTTTCATAGCCGAAGAACTTTTCGGAGAATTTAGTAGCGATAGAAATGCGAAAACTCGAGGTGAAATTCGACAAACCAATCTACGTGGATATGTGCATTCTCGATATATCCAAGACATGTTTGTACGAATTTCATCACGAGTACCATGTTACCGTTGTATCGCGACAAGTGTAAAGTCACGTACACCGATACTGACAGTCTCATTTATCACATCGAGTGCGACGATGTATATGACACCATAAAGCGCGACATTAATAAATTTGACACTAGCGATTATGCGGTCGATAATGCGTACGGTATCCCACTCGCCAATAAAAAAGTTCCGGGTTTAATGAAAGACGAAAACAACGGTGCGATAATGACTGAATTTGTCGGGCTTAGAGCAAAAATGTACGCCTTGCGAGTGGACGGTGAGAAATATACGAAAAAGGTTAAAGGTGTTAAGAGTAACGTCGTAGCTAGGTCGATAACGTTCGACGATTACACGCGGTGTCTGCGCGACTAAAATGAAATGACGCGACAGCAGGCTTGCATAAGATCCAAACAACACGAGATGTACACCGTTTCCGAAACGAAAATAGCTCTAAGTCCGACGATAAACGATACATTATACCCGGTTCTACCAAGACGCTGCCATGGGGGAATTATAAAATACCTTAAATATATATTGTAATTACATTTAGATATTTATGAAAATGAATGACTCATTTGTATGTATAATATGTTTTTATATTGTAATAAATTTTTTACAATACATTATTCTTGTGTATCCATGAATTGTGTGAATTATCAAATCCTAACCACTTTACATAAACCTTATCCCCCCTTTTACGCAAAACTTTTTCAACGAGATACACTTCGGGATTAGCAACGCGATGTAACTCGTATTCGTAGAAACCACCGGCGACGGGTTTTCCGCAGGAATCTTCCAACAAATACGTCACGGGATTAGTTTTCTGCGCTTTGACGATTCTAAACACCTCCGTGGTCCAATTTGGTGTGTATCCTTTCTCGAAGATTGTCTTGAATTTACTCGCGCGTACCGAGTCGCCCACTTTGAATCGCGCGGGAGCAGCGATCTTTACGTGACTGTACACCGTTGTTAGGAGCTTGTCGGCGATCGCGGGGGTAACATCAATAGGCCGCATGCCGATAGTTTGATGCTTTCGCGCGTTGTAATCCGATACGAGACCCGGCAGCGAGTCGATCCATTTGTAATGTCCGTTGCGCGTAAACATTTTCCACATGTCGTTTTTGAGCGTGCGATTAAATCGTTCGACGACCGATGCCTTCATTGCGGAATAGGTCGAATAGTGATTGATATTATGTTTCTTCAAGAGTTTCTGCACGTTTGCGTTGTAAAATTCTTTGCCCTTGTCAGTCTGCAGATTTTTCGGACATCTTCCGCCGTCTCGAATTATTTTCGCAATCGCCGTAGTAACCTCGGTTCCGCTCTTGGCCTTGAGCGGTACGGCCCATGCGTGCTTGCTCAGCACGTCGATAACGGTGAGTATGTAGTGGTAGCTTCTGTTGAATCGCGTGTATGGGCGCATCTCGACCACATCCACCTGCCACAGTCATCGTATCCGCGCACTATGACGCGTCCTTGCGAAAAATTTCTTCTTGCAGGAGCATGTAATTCTTCCACCAGCCTTCGTTTCTCAGTTGATTGCTTCTTACTAGCCATGACGATGACGCGCAACGGACGCAGAGATCAGATGTACGTTCTTATCTATTCGCGATGATACGCAATAATTACTTCTTAAATCATCTTTTGAAGTTCGTTTAGGGTAATTTGCACGTTATTCTGGAATGCGACCATCTTTCTCTCGATTTCGTCCTGCCGATCTTTCAAAATTTGCACGCTCTGCTGCACGTTGGGACCGAAGGCTTTGCCTTCGGCCCCGGCTTCGAGCCGTGTTAGCTCACAGCAACTAAGTACGATGGGCGACACGCAGGCTAAAGTACAAACAACGCAGAGAGGCAAGGCCAAGGGCGACGAGACACCCGACTCGACCAGGGTGCAGTCATCGCAGAGAAGTGCAACATCCGTGGCGTGTGACACGCCATACAGCCAGGGTCAGAACGCGCCGATCGACCTCGAGCAGGTACAGTGCTTATTGGCAGCGAGCACTCAGCCCGCTGGAATCCCCGGACCCGATAACAGCCTGATCTTCGTAGGGGAGGTGATGCAGGTACAGCAGTCAGATGCACAGGAATCCCAGGAGGAACCACATTACCAAAACCTGTAAATAAAAAAAGAAAACCCTTTACGTTAAGATTAGGATAGATTTTATACGTGTGTGTTAATTAGATATAATAAGTAGAGTCACGCGAACGCGTCAGTAAGATTAGTTTTAGAGCCAAACTGCTTTACACTTTTTACACTTGGAAGCGCATCTATACGCCACGCGATCACGCAATGACGGCGGATCGTTTTTATCTAATAATACTATTTTTCATTCTGTTTCTATTCACAATATTCGCGGTTTATATGATACTCTTGATACATTCAAATCAAATAACAGTTACACCTTGCGCACTTCCGTAATGCAGTTCAAAGAATTTCTGGTCATATCTTTTATTATTTTTCTGCCGATTTTTATAGCGTTTCCAAATATGGAAATGATTTTGACGTTATATATTTTATTCACGATTTACATGATTATTTTAATTAGGCCCGTTGAGCCATAGCGAGACAAAGCGATGGCACTGCCGAAGTGCAGAAGACGCCGAGTGCGGTGCACTCGTGCGTGCGACATACCGATAGGTATTAATAAATTATAAGAAGGTGACGGGAACGCGGTGATAATTAGTTTACTGCGAAAATGTTATTTATTTTGAGTTCATTTTGAAGATTTTATTTCGATAAAGCAGGCCTTCAGCCAGAGTACAGAGTACAGTTACACCTTCACGATTGCGTGATAATTAATCTACACTTTTTATAGAATTACACTCATTTTACCGAATTACATCGACACATGTCGAGAAAAAGCGAAAAAACTCGATATTCGCATTTGCACTCGGTTGCACTTGCGACACTTTTATTCAGACAATTAAGTACAGTAGATTCAGCTACACTTTCGATAGAATTACATCATTTCAATAAAAATACAACATATTATGTCGTTTAAAAGCGACCCAGTACAATGCAGGCATTTGCACCTGTGTGCACTTGCTCCACTTTTCACTTATTCGGACAAAGGGTAGGAATACCGTTTATTTATTTACACTTTCAATAGAAGAACATGTTTCCAATAATATTACAGCGATTCATGCCGGTTGGAAGCGGCTCCGTACGATATGTGCATTTGCACTCGTGTGCACTTGCTACACTTTTGATACATCCTGACGAGGAACAGAAATACCGGTTATTAACTTACACTTTTGATAGAAAACTTTGTTTCGAGTCATTTTACATTAGATTCTACCGTTAATTAAAGATCCAGCCTATTAGAATTTGCACTTACCTGCACTTGCTCCACTTTCTAGTCAGTTTGACAGAGGGTTGAAATACCCATCAATAATCTACACTTTCATTAAAATCATTCATCTAGAGTTATTTTGCAATAGATTCTACCGTTTAATAACGACTCAGACCGATATCGGCATTTGCACTTACCTGCACTTGCCGCACTTTTACATAGATTTCCGGAGGATGCTTAGGGCATCATTTTACTTACACTTTCAATAGAGAAAGGCCATGGAGATCGAGTTACGTTGATTTATATTATTTTGCAATGATTTGCGGTAGTTTTGAGAGTTGCACCTTGCTGCACTCAGGTGCACTTTTTACACTTTTTTATTAGTTTCGCCGCAGCAATGTTTTATATGTGATTACGTTGATTTTAGACTTTATTTCCTGTCGATAAGCGATAGTTTTAAGGAAGCGATTATGCGTTAACAATATTATATTGATTTTACTTACCTGTGTAATACTTGCCTTATCTACACCGTCGGTAACGGTGAATCCGGACGATCCCTCGATGAAGTCGATGAATACCTGAAAATAAAGAAAGAATTAAAGAAAGGATACTGTCATCGTGGGATGGTTCGTTCGACACTTCCGAGTGTCATTCGGAGTAATACCGAGTGGCACTTTTCGCATCCGTGCGAATTAAGGTTGTATGACCCGTAAGATCTCTGCCAAAAGTTTAAGAAACGTAACATAAAGCTAATTAACATATTTAAGAAGATATTCTTTACTGGAAAGTAATATTTATATTAATATTTTATTAAAATAACGGTTGCCTGTGTTTTTAAGAGCTATAGAGACATTTTTATGCATATTTTCTCGTATGTAAACTTTCACTTTTAATGGTTTTTAGAAAGACTGTACCTGACTTGCAACTGACACAAACGAAAATCTGAAAGTGTGAAAATCTTTAAAAAGTAACAAAATGTAGTAATTACTGTTTAAAAATACTAATAAAATTATATTACGTTATTTATTTACGTCATTTATTAATAAATTAAATACAATAGCTCTCATAAAAAAGTATTTTGATCGCGGCAACGTATAGTCCGGTCAAAGTAGACATTCAAGGTTACAATAATTCCGATACAGCTGAAAATTCGTACGAATGTTCGGAACACCATTATAAATAAACTGTGAAAAGTCCCCATACATCCCGTGCCTGGAAAAAATTTTATTCAAGGTCAAAGATGGCAAAAATGGGTTTTTTGTGTTTTTCAGCCGAATGGTAAGTTTTATCATAAAAATAGCTTAGACAATAATTGTAGATCGTGCAATTATCTATAATAATTGTCTCTATACTTTTTTCTGTAAAAGTTACCGTTTCCGAGATATAATCATTCAAAAAGTTGAAAAAACGGTGTTCTTCATAATATGCACAATAGACCGAGAGCTGACTACGAAAATACCAACGTCATTTATTTAAGAAAATTTTCAACCTCAAACGATTGTGGCAATGTTGCAAATTAAGAAAGGGCAAGTCTGGCTGCTGGCCGGTGGTGCGTTTAGCGGGGGCGTACGCCCTTAGCTGTAAAATATCGAGGATGAAAAACGTCAATATCTGTACGGCTAAAAATTTTTTTGCGTGTACTATATAATATTGTAAAGTGCTTGCAAATGTTGCCAGACCTGTAGGTGAGGTCTAAAGTATTGCCAGATCAGGGTATAACTGCTTAATACTTAATAACATTCACGTCATTTCTGTAAAATTGAAATTTTTTGCTTATTGTATACGTGTTTAATAATCTGTATATGAAATGACAGACAAAAATCTCGGGTCTAACACCGTGCCAGACGTCGCCGAAAATCTCAGTATCTATGGAATGTACTGTAAATTGCCGGCAGCAACAATTAATTTTATCACTTAAATTTTTCGAGCATTAAATTTAAAATGTTCTCTGCTAATAACAATAATATTTACGAACATTTTTTACGGGAGGAGGGGTACATAAAAATTTCGGTTCTAAAACCTTGACAGACTCCGACAAACAGCTCTTTACCGGGGCGATAAAATACACACATGGAAGCTATTCTTCACGAGTAGGTATACAGAATTTATAGAAAGCGATGTAACATAGACTTATCATTATAAGACTTATAATAGACTACTTATTAGACTTATTAGACTTATTATTTTTATTAACAAAACATTTCAAATTTAAAACATATGTAAAAAAAAGTTGAACATTTATATCCTACGATTTGTTTGTCGGAGTCTGTCAAGGTTTTAGAACCGAAGTTTTTGTGTACCCCTCCTCCCGTAAAAAATGTTCGTAAAAATTATTGTTATTAGCAGAGAACATTTTAAATTTAATGCTCGAAAAATTTAAGTGATAAAATTAATTGTTGCTGCCGGCAATTTACAGTACATTCCATAGATACTGAGATTTTCGGCGACGTCTGGCACGGTGTTAGACTCGAGATTTTTGTCTGTCATTTCATATACAGATTATTAAACACGTATACAATAAGCAAAAAATTTCAATTTTACAGAAATGACGTGAATGTTATTAAGTATTAAGCAGTTATACCCTGATCTGGCAATACTTTAGACCCCACCTACAGGTCTGGCAACATTTGCAAGTACTTTACAATATTATATAGTACACGCAAAAAAATTTTTAGCCGTACAGATATTGACGTTTTTCATCCTCGATATTTTACAGCTAAGGGCGTACGCCCCCGCTAAACGCACCACCGGCCAGCAGCCAGACTTGCCCTTTCTTAATTTGCAACATTGCCACAATCGTTTGAGGTTGAAAATTTTCTTAAATAAATGACGTTGGTATTTTCGTAGTCAGCTCTCGGTCTATTATGCATATTATGAAGAACACCGTTTTTTCAACTTTTTGAATGATTATATCTCGGAAACGGTGACTCTTACAGAAAAAAGTATAGAGACAATTATTATAGATAATTGCACGATCTACAATTATTGTCTAAGCTATTTTTATGATAAAACTTACCATTCGGCTGAAAAACACAAAAAACCCATTTTTGCCATCTTTGACCTTGAATAAAATTTTTTCCAGGTACGGGATGTATGGGGACTTTTCACAGTTCATTTATAATGGTGTTTCGAACATTCGTACGAATTTTCAGCTGTATCGGAATTATTGTAACCTTACCCCTATTTTTTGGGCTAAATTGACCGGGCTAGTAGCATTTTCTGTAAGTTGGTAGCATTGATCTCACTCGACATCAGCTGCTTGAACGCGAAGTGTGTTCCGAGCACGTGTAACATACAGACGCATCGTTTGAGGTTAGTTTTCGCTTGCGCTGTTGCCGGATCTCCGTACTTACGAGTTCAGCGAGACCAAGCGAGACTGTTCTCTGTTTGCTTTTTATTCAATATTTCAGAAAATATCCTCGAAGTCATAATTTTTTTTGTTCCAACTTGTTTGTAAGATGTTTATTAATATTTCTGCAAAGTTTTGAAAGTATGCCATATTTTCTTCGATATTAATTTCTTAAATGAAGTTAAAAAAATAGTGAAACTTGATAAATTCCCATAAGAGCCCATGTTAAATTCAAATTGTTATAACTTTTGAACGGGCCTCGCAAACTTGTTCAAACTTGGCACAATGCTTTATTATTATAATACTCATCATCTGACAAAGTTTGAAGAATTTGGCATATTCTCTTCTAAGGGGTCATACAACCTTAACGCCGGTGCAGCAGCGAGTCAGTGCTACACGTTGCTGCACTCTCCTTACAGCACCCTGACTCAATTTGGTGCTGGGCAAACGTATCGGCCCAGCGCGTGAGTGTTCAAAAGTGTAGGGAGTGTAGCACCATCTACACCCTCGGTAGTACGAGACAGAGGGGTGTGCCGTGAGGAGCCAGCGGTACAGAACCGAGCGATAGCGCGCATGCGTGAAAAGTAAAGTGGGAGAAACCGACCCATCTCTCCCGGACAGTTCTTCGCGATACTTCGAAGCGTACAGACGCATAATAAATCGAAGCCGAACAACTTATCCCGTGGCCGTGTACGAAATACGTGCGAATTACAAGCTTCCCGCACAAATCCGGGATACCGTATTGAGAGTCTCGAACACTCCTTACAACGTGCAATACTAAATAGCGATACCGATAATTGCGAAGCATTATTGATTGTAATCGTGAATTGAGGTGCAGTGAGAAATATACTTTATTGTTTGTTATTACAAAACAAAGAACATAATTATTGCAACCCCGCAAGCATCCTTTCCCGTATGCGAATAATTTCTGATTAATCCTCTCCATTGATAGCGGTTCCGCACCGCCTCTTCCGAGCGATATACCAAACTTGTTGATCGGCATTTCGGGATTGTCCCGATTGCGCACGTTACAGATCGGACACGACAATATTTCCCGATCGGACACGGTAACGATCGGACACGGTAACGATCGGACACGGTAACGATCGGACACGGTGCCGATCGGACACTGTGTCGATCGGACACGGTGCCGATCGGACACGGTGTCGATCGGACATGGTGCCGATCGGACACGGTGCCGATCGGACACAGTTACTATTGGACACATTTAGTTGCATTCGGACACGGTGCCGATCGGACACGGTGTCGATCGGACACGGTGTCGATCGGACACGGTGCCGATCGGACACGGTGCGGATCGGACACGGTGCAGATCGGACACATTTAGTTGCATTTGGACACGGTGCCGATCGGGCACGGTGCCGATCGGACACGGTGTCGATTGCACACGGTGCCTATCGGACACGGTAACGATTGCACACGGTGCCCATCGGACACGGTAACGATTGCACACGGTGCCGATCGGACACGGTAACGATTGCACACGGTGCCGATCGGACACGGTAACGATTGCACACGGTGCCGATCGGACACGATAAAGATTGCACACGGTGCCGATCGGACACGGTAACGATTGCACACGGTGCCGATCGGACACGGTAACGATTGCACACGCTGCCGATCGGACACGGTGCCGATTGCACACGGTAACGATTGCACACGGTGCCGATTGGACACGGTAACGATTGCACACGGTGTCGATCGGACACGGTCCCGTTTGGAAATAAAATATAAAAGTTTATGTATATGTTAGAGATTGTAAAACAATAATAAACTAAAAAACTGTAGCATTACGCGAAGTTAAAAAATCTGTCATCGTATTGTGTATTTATATTAATTATTTACAGATAGCACGTTAAGCGGTAGGCAGAGCTAGAAATCTAAATAAGGACGTATTATACTCTAATATCGTATACTTCAAGTATGAAGTCGATTGACATACTTCCTAACCTCAAGCTGTCCTCTCATTAGAGTGCTTCATTATATTGCTTTTACAGTCTCGTACATAAAATTTTGAAATATTTTTTCTCTTTCAGACAAAGTGGCGTTAAATGAGTATACTTTTGTCAAATAAAAGATAAGTTGTTTATCTTAATAATTTGAAGGTAATTCTTCCTTTTTATACATAATAAGATATCGCGTTCAGCAGACACAACGGTTGAGTTCGTCTTATCAACACTCTGCGTTGATTGGTTGGTTCTAAAAGTAAGAGCCAATCACGTTCGATTGCTACTGAACGGCTTGGTCTGCTGAACGCGACCATTCTAACTTAAACGGGGAGCACACACTTCTGCATAACGCATAATGCGTAAGCATAAGAAAATTGATTGGTCCATACACATGTGCATAAGGAAATAGACCAATCAGTTTTCTTATGCTTACGTATTATGCGTTATGCAAAAGTCTGTGTTCCCCGCTTTAGGCTGAGTTTCCACTGAGCGCGTCACGCGTCGCGTCATCACTAGTTAAGCCCCTTGCACAATAGGCGATAGTGATAGCGATAGCGACAGCGACAAGGTTGCCGACAAAGCTATACCTTTGTCGGCAACCTTGTCGCTGTTGCTATCGCTATCGCTATCGCCTATTGTGCAAGGAACTTTAACCAATCAAAACATCCCATTTTGATCCCGTCACAAGTAATGCAATAAAATGGGATGTTTTGATTGGTTAACTTGATGACGCGACGCGTGACGCGCTCAGTGGAAACTCAGCCTAAGTTAGAATGAAACAAATATATTTTCTGTTATAGTTTATTGCACTAGTGCAGAAGTGCAGCGAAAACGAACAGGCTTATTAACACTCTGCTTTGATTGGTTTTTTCTAAAAGTAAGAGCCAATCACGTTCGATTGCTACTAAGCGACTTGGTCTGCTGAACGCGACCAATGAGTGCGTTGGGTCGAACGGAAGACAGTCGCTCCGAGATCTCGGACGGAGAAAAAATTGATCAATCATTTAAAAAATTCGGCAATTGACCAATGCTTTAGTTAATTCTTTCTCCGTCCAAGATCTTAGAGCGATTTGTAGCATCGTGGCACAAGATCTTAAAGGCTTCTACACACAAATTGCCATAACCATAAACATAAACGTAAACGTAAGCTGAAGAACCAATCAAAATATTGCTTTAGCTTTATGTATGTATACTAATTGGTTCTTCAGCTTATGTTTACGTTTTACGTTTATGGCTGTGGCTATTCATGTGCGAAAGCCCTTAATGCCATCGTACACAAAATGCATAGCTTAGTATAAGCGTAGCATAAAGCGAGGAACACAGACTTTTGCATAACGAATAATATGTAAGCATAAGAAAACTGATTGGTCTATTTCCTTATGCACATGTGTATGGACCAATCAATTTTCTTGTGCTTACGCATTATGCGTTGTGCAGAAGTGTGTGCTCCCCGCTTAACTGCTAAACCAATGAGCATCCAGCATAAAATCGCCATATTGATTTACATAAGATGTTCATTGGTCCAGCGGTCTTAAGGCCATCGCACACAAAATTGCATAGGCTGCATAAACATAGCATAATGCTGGGTCTACAATGTGCGAGTTGTGGGTCGTGGGTCGTAGGAAATTGACCAATCACATTCGAATTTGAAAAAAATAATCGACTGTGATTGGTCAATTTCTTGCGACTCGCGATTTGCGACTACTTGCGACTCGCATTGTAGACCCTACATAAGACCGCTGGACCAATGAGCATCACATGTAAATTAATATGGCGACTTTATGCTGGATGCTCATTGGTTTAAAGCTGGATTCAGACAGGACGCGTCAAGCGTCAAGCAGCGAGCAGCAACCCAATCAGCGAGGTGATATCAGCAGTGGCGTAGAAAATATCGCCTCGCTGATTGGTTGCTGCTCGCTGCTTGACGCTTGACGCGTCCTGTCTGAATCCAGCTTAACGGTCTTATGCTACGCTTATGCTAAGCTATGCATTTTGTGTGCGATGGCCTTTATGCTATCTTTATGTAGCCTATGCAATTTTGTGTGCGATAGCCCTTTCTCTGTGCTGGGCCCTAAAGCCTTGTGTCCACGATGCTAGAACTGCGTCCGAGTTTCGGTTTAAGCCAATCAACTTGCTCTTACAGAAAAGCAGCAGTTCCATTGGCTTAAACCGAAACTCGGACGCAGTTCTAGCATTGTGGACACAAGACTTTACGGCTATTGTAGACGAGCCATAAAATCAAAAGGCGCGTTCAGTAGAACAAGCCGGGCAGTAGCAATCGAATGTGATTGGCTTTTACTTTTAGAACCAACCAATCAACGCAGAGTGTTGATAAGACGAACTCAACCGTTGTGTCTGCTGAACGCGATATCTTATTATGTATAAAAAGGAAGAATTACCTTCAAATTATTAAGATAAACAACTTATCTTTTATTTGACAAAAGTATACTCATTTAACGCCACTTTGTCTGAAAGAGAAAAAATATTTCAAAATTTTATGTACGAGACTGTAAAAGCAATATAATGAAACACTTTAATGAGAGGACAGCTTGAGGTTAGGAAATATGTCAATCGACTTCATACTTGAAGTATACGATATTAGAGTATAATACGTATCCTTATTTAGATTTCTAGCTCTGCCTACCGCTTAACGTGCTATCTGTAAATAATTAATATAAATACACAATACGATGACAGATTTTTTAACTTCGCGTAATGCTACAGTTTTTTAGTTTATTATTGTTTTACAATCTCTAACATATACATAAACTTTTATATTTTATTTTCAAACGGGATTGTGTCCAATCGGCCCCGTGTCCGATCGACACCGTGTCCGATCGGCACCGTGTGCAATCGTTACCGTGTCCGATCGGCACCGTGTGCAATCGTTACCGTGTCCGATCGCCACCGTGTGCAATCGACACCGTGTCCGATCGACACCGTGTGCAATCGTTACCGTGTGCAATCGGCACCGTGTGCAATCGGCACCGTGTGCAATCGGCACCGTGTCCGATCGACACCGTGTGCAATCGTTACCGTGTGCAAACGGCATCGTGTGCAATCGGCACCGTGTCCGATTGGCAGCGTGTGCAATCGTTACCGTGTCCGATCGGCACCGTGTGCAATCGTTACCGTGTCCGATCGACACCGTGTTTAATCGTTACCGTGTCCGATCGGACACGGTGTCCGATCGGCGCCGTGTGCAATCATTACCGTGTCCGATCGGCACCGTGTGCAATCGAAACCGTGTCCGATCGACACCGTGTGCAATCGTTACCGTGTCCGATCGGCGCCGTGTGCAATTATTACCGTGTGCGATCGGCACCGTGTGCAATCGAAACCGTGTCCGATCAACACCGTGTCCGATCGTTACCGTGTCCGATCGGCACCGTGTGCAATCGTTACCGTGTCCGATCGGCACCGTGTGCAATCGACACCGTGTCCGATCGGCACCGTGTGCAATCGACACCGTGTCCGATCGGCACCGTGTGCAATCGACACCGTGTCCGATCGGCACCGTGTGCAATCGACACCGTGTCCGATCGGCACTGTGTCCGATCGGCACCGTGTCCGAATGCAACTAAATGTGTCCGATCGGCACCGTGTCCGATCGGCACCGTGTCCAATCGACACCGTGTCCGATCGACACCGTGTCCCATCGGCATCGTGTCCGAATGTAACTAAATGTGTCTAATAGTAACTGTGTCCAATCGGCACCGTGTCCGATCGGCACCGTGTCCGATCGACACCGTGTCCGATCGGCACCGTGTCCAATCGGCACCGTGTCCGATCGTTACCGTGTCCGATCGTTACCGTGTCTGATCGGGAAACATTGTCGTGTCCGATCTGTAACGTGCGCAATCGGGACTCACTCGGCATTTCGAGGTTGATCGCTCGTCGACGTGCGGTTTAATTTATAATAAGTCCAGCCTCGCGAAGTTCCTCGATAATCGACAGGATCTCGTTATCATGACCAGTATGATTCGCTAGGCGCGAAGCTTCGAGCAATCGGAGACGATCTACAAGCTCGTTGGGATCGTCCCAATGAACATAGTCGATCTTGTTATCATTTAATGTTATGGCACGCGGTATACCTTTTCCAGCTTTTTTACCCGCAATCGACAATGCAATTATATGATCAATCTTGTTGCCGTTTAATGTCATGGCACGCGGTATACCTTTTTCAGCTTTTTTACCCAAAATCAACGGTGCGATTATTTGTGTGTACTTGTATCCCTTGTTGCCATTTAATTGAGCGTGAGCATCATGATTGCGTTTATGAGCACTTGTTGCCAACAGAATGCTCTTGTATTTTTGCTTGTCGCCCTCCGTGTAGATCTTATCATCGGGAAATTTCTTAAAGATCAACTCGTAAAGACCGCGTGTGCCAGCGTATCGTATGCCGTCGATAATTATGTTGTCCGCGTTGTCCACGTCAAAACGTTTATTACCTAGCATCATTCCATCGTTGCTGAAATAAACGCCGTATACGATGTCTATACCGCTTTCTTGATCGTCACTCAGAACTGTCCCGACGTACTTTTGGCTCAATGGACCCAAATAATCTCGCAACGTTTCTCGACCCTCAGATGTTTGCAACTGCTGTCGAACGGACGTCACAAGTGAGTCATCCGTGGTTTCGAAAACATCCTCGTTTGCGAGTGATTCGAGCATTGTGGATTGTACGGAAGGCGCAGAGGTTATCGGTGGTTCATTCAATGAACTTTTCGATCGTTTCGATTTACATTTGTAAAATTTGGGTTATTTCGCTCAAATTAGATGGCACATTTATCGATCGTTTCAACGTAACCGGAGATGAAGCCATTACAGAATCGTTAATCGAAACGTTTGGTCGTTTTCGTTTGAGCTTTGGCTCTTCGTCTTCCCACGCCGTTTCATTCTCAATCTTTGACACATCAGATTCTTTGCCAACGGTGTTTTCGACAATCTGTCTTAGAGGCTCGATGATGGGCTTAAAGTGTCTCTCCAACGCGATATCTTCCTCCATTTTACCAGTTTTCAAGGCGTGATACTTTTTGCGAATTGAATCGCTCGTTTTCGCAATTTGATTTGCTATCCTCTCGCGCTCTCTAATCTCCTCGCCGCTGTCCATGTGATAACGTTGTACAATCGACGCGTCGACGACAACTAAGCACGTTTCGGTATCGCAAAGTCGTTAAATCCTTTTCTGTATCGACCATTCGAAATCGCGCTGTCCTTGTCTATCATCACAAATCCATACTTTTGTTGCTAACATGTACGACACAACTGAAATCATCGTAAGACATATCTGTGTTTACGTGATTGTTGTATACATGTTTCAGATTGGTACCATCCTGTTTAAACAGAATCAATTTTGCGTTGTCGCGTATAAGATGCTTCGGTATCTTTGCATACGTCTGACAAAGATAGTAGGAGTCAACGTGCGCGTGCCGGCCCATTGCAAAGTATTCTCTTATCGTATCCTGCTTGTCGCACGCCACGTCATCAAAGATAAAAATAGAATTTGGCAGCGCCTCGCTCGGTGGTATGACGTCACTGTTATTCGAAAACGTAAAGGAGCTAATCTTTTCTATTGGTGTTAGTATATTCTCCAAATATCGATATTTCGTTGTTGCAACGATTTCGAGTACACATACACGTTCTCGAAACGTACACCGTGCGGACTTTCCAGCAAGCTTATCAAGACGTTTGTCTTGCCGCAATTTGACGGACCGCAGATGATACCGCGTATAGAAATCAGTAGCACGTCTCCATGTTTGCGTACCTCTTTCGTTAACTCTATCCTATCGTCAAAGTTTGTCACTTTGATCGTCCACGATTGTCGTACGAACCGCATTTTACCTCTCTTCCACAACAAATGAAAAACAGTATCGAGAAAGCTGGCCTATTTATAGAGGCGCGTAGAGCTGAGATGCTCAGTCTTTAAAATGTTTTTACTCGTATCGGATAACAGCTATATTTACGATTTAACCGCCGAGCAGTTGAAGTATATACCAAAGATCATTCTACTACGACAGTTTTATAATTACATAGATTATTTGTGGGATAAGCTTCCCGAACATATCAAAGCAGATTCGGAGGTTCAGCAATATCGTCGCTGTTTAATACATTATAATTTGCCGAGTCAACAAACGCACATCGACGGTCCGCCACCGTTGATAAAAAAACTGCGGCGAATGCCACCGAATATAGGTCGAGGTCTGCTGAATCGCGCGATAAACGCGCTTCCGATCGAATTACATATCCCCGGCTATCAATTTTGCGGTCCGGGAACTCATTTAGAAACACGATTGGCAAAAGGTGATCGAGGTATTAATCCATTGGACGCAGCTGTCGCGAGCACGACATAGCCTACTCGCGTAGCAACGATATCGCAGAACGACACGTAGCAGACAATATACTCGCCGCGAAAGCGCGAAAACGTGTCACCGCGAACAATTTGACTCTCGGAGAGAGAGCTGCAGCTACAGCCGTCTGGGCGGCCATGAAGGCTAAAACGAAACTCGATATGGGTTTGAAAACGAAGAAAAAGAAGAACAAGCGAATACTTCTGGTAGCGAAACGCGGCGGTATCCTGCCGATCCTGCCGTTATTAGGGATTCTCGGTTCGTTGGTCGGCGGAGCGGCGGGAGTCGCAAAGGCCGTGAACGATAACAAAGCCGCGCGGCGTCAGCTGGAAGAGATGCAACGTCACAATCGCGCCATGGAAGGTCACGGACTTTATCTCGCTTCGTACAAACGCGGACGGAGAGTCTCGAAAAAAAAAATGTCGAAGAGACTCTAAAAATCCCCAAGGGTGTAACTACCAACGTACAACTGCAACAACTTGCAAAACGTATGCGCATTCCATATTTTAGAGGTATTTTCATGCGCGACTCGTTACCGATCGGCGGTATACGTCGAAATGAGAGCGGTATCATGAATTTAGCTAATGCCGAGGAACCGGGTACTCACTGGGTGGCGTACGCGAAGAGGGGAGATCGTGCCATATATTTCGACAATTTGGCAATCTTCGACCGCCGAAAGAATTGGTGCGATATTTCCGACCAAGCGTGACGAAGATAGAGTACAATCGCACGCCTTATCAGCGATACGATCAGAGCAATTGCGGACAACTGTGTCTGCGCTTTCTACAGTCGGTTGACAATCAATTTAAAGACCGGCGTTACGCTGTTTAATCTCAGTATTCATTCAAACATGTCACTGACATTTACGCTCACCGGCAAGAGCAGCATACTTGCGGTAAGCTACTTTCCCGCAGTGGATTTGAGCGATGGCGATTACGAGCTCGGTCTGACAGATTTTGAAACCTATCACACGATACCAAATGTGAATTCGTCAAACAATAAATTCTACTATGACGACGACGACAAGGAGATTACCATTCCCGAAGGATCGTTACGAACTGCGTTATATAGACATGTGAAACGCGCTCTTTTATGGAACCAATCCAATATTGTCTCGACAAACAAAGATAAATCGCATCCATTGATTATTATTCAGGCTAATAACAATACAATGAAAAGCGAGATCAAGTGCGCTTATCGGATAAATTTCACCAAACCAAACAACGTTGGATCACTGCTAGGATTTTCAGCGAATCGCGTGTTGGAGTCGCGACAATGGCACGAATCGGATGTTCCGATAAATATCATCAACGTAAACATCATTCGCATAGAGTGTAACGTGACCGCGGGTGCGTACAGCAACGACAAGCACACGATACACGAGTTTTCACCGAGTGTGCCTCCTGGATATAAGATATCGGAAACGCCGGCACAGATCATTTACCTTCCGATCATCGTACGGAGCATTTCGGACTTGACGCTTCGCGTCGTGGATCAGGACGGCCGATTGATTGATTTTCGTGGAGAAGAGATCACCGTTAGACTGCATGTACGAAGACGACAGCAATAACGTGAGATGCTGGTACTGAATGAAGCTGAGCAGGTGCAACAGACGAGAAACAAAATTAGAGAAACAATCCGATCGCCAAATAAGAAACTCACCGCGTCAAACGTTGAATTTTTGAAATCATTAGGTTTCGTCGTACAAAATAGCTAATATCTTAAACATTGGAGGTGAACCGATCTTTGACGACAGCGTCGTCAAGATTGAGACACACACGTACAATCCGTACGCCAACACAACATTTGGACATAACGATGAGATAAAAATACCCATACAACAGCAGAATTTATACACGTTGCCGTGCGAGAGCTTTCTCTACGTTGAAGGAAGATTGACGATAAAGAGAAAAAATGACGAGTCTGAGACAACGCTTGCGAATAATTGCGTGGCGTTCATGTTTGATGAAATTCGATACGAGCTCAATGGCGTGGAAATTGATCGCAACAGAAACGTTGGAATAACCAGTACCATCAAGAACTATGTATCGTTTACAAATGACAAAGCAAAAATTATGCAAAATGCTGGATGGGACATTTCTCACCCGGAGGGATATTTCAACTATTGCGTACCGCTCAACACATTGTTGGGCTTTTGCGAGGATTACATTACGCGTGGTTGTTTACGCTCGTCACGAATTAATTTTGATACGAGCGCGCAACGATAACAATTGCATTGTAGGAAATCCGGCGACGGAGCCGGAAATAGAATTGTTTAAAGTACAGTGAGGCGAATGCCTCACGTCACATTAAACGAGATCAATAAGCTATCCATGCTACGGGTCTTGGAAAGCGGGTGATATCTTAGTGTCAGTTTCTGTTCGTGGGATCTGTATGAATACCCTATGTTGCAGAGCACGACCAAGCATTCGTGGGCCGTCAAAACGGCGACTCAGCTGGAGAAACCGCGGTACGTTATCTTTGCGCTGCAGACCAGACGCAAGAATATCATGTCGCAAGATGTTAGCGTATTCGATGACTAACTTGACCAACGTGAAACTTTATCTAAACTTTGAATTTTATCCGTACGATGACTTGAATCTGGATTTTGGCAAAAATCGATACGCCGTCCTTTTCGATATGTATGCGCGTTTTCGTAAAGCTTATTACGGATACGACTGCTTCGATACGCTTTGCACGTGGTTACATTTCTGACAAAAGGAGCTTTTGTTATCATTGATTGCTCGAGACAAAACAAATCTGTCAAGAGCGCCACCGTGAATGTGCGAATAAAATTTGACTGTAAAGAGAATGTACCGGCAAATACTACCGCCTATTGTCTCGTCTTGTATGATCGCGTAATCGAATACTGTCCGTTGTCGAACATAGTGCGCAAAATCATGTAAATTGCCATATCAGCGGGTATTGCGATATAAGAGGCACTGATGTACCGCAATAAGCTACAGATTGCTCCGTCGTTTCATCATGATCGTACCAACGTTTGTCGATCTGCAAGGATTCACCGTCGGGATAAAATTTGTCGTAAAAGAGGTGGCGGTTCTGAGAAATGGGACCGTTTTGGCGCATTACATTTTTACATGTCCCATGCCATGGAGTCTCCTCATGAAATCCGACAAGTCGTGCGCTTCCTGGTTGATTGCAAATCACGATGGACTGCGGTGGGAGGATGGAAACGTACCGCACAGCATGGCAAAACATCTAATTACATCGGCCGTGTTTGGAGAAGGCGACGGGACGTCGACTCTTGTGTACGTTAAGGGATGTCAGAAACGAGAATGGCTGGTGGATCTACTTGAGAATAAAGCGAGAAAAAAAATCTAAACATTGAAATTTTGGATGCCGATTACGAAGATATAGAATCTTTAAATAATCTAGATGTTACTAATACTGTACGATGTGAAAAACATGTTAAGAATTGCGCGTTACAAAATATATTAAAAATATTTAACTGGTGGTCGCGACACCAGAAATATGTATGATTTTTTAAATAAACTATATATGTATACATATATAAATGTTACAATATTTTATTTCCGTTTCCCACATAGTTTGTAGTATAATATAGATGTTTTAGTTGTTTTGAAAGATGTTTTAAAGATGTTGATAGCAGTTATCCAGATCAAATCGCCGAAAGTCACGTAATTGTTTTCAAGAACATACGTGTCTTGCGATGATTTCATCGAACACGTGCAAAAGTGCAAATTTTGCAAATAGCGCGTACGGCTGCTGAGATTACGGTAAAATTAAATATGCTAGCAAACGATGCATTATTAGTAGAATATAAATTGACGAATCTGGGGGATACGCTCAGTAGTTGAGAATTGGAAGTCGTGAGTACAACAGCGCGGTTTTATCATTGTTTTATGATTGAACATTTTTTCGTTTTAATGTGATATGAGCGACAAGTACATAAAATTGTGCAAACCGTTGGTCAATTCTAAATTTAGGTTCGCAAAAATCAGCGAACCGCGGATGAGAAATTGTAGCACATCGCAAAAGTAGGGAGTCGACATAGCGCGATATATGATCTGTCGCGAAATCGGAATCGCAGATCTTCGATCGAACCGTGAGTTTCTCGATTCCCAACTACATTGGAAAAGAACCTTTGGATATTATATGGTTTAGCACGTGAGTGCAACACAGTGTATGTAAGATGGATCTCGAGGAATTATTTGAAGAAGGTATGGATGTTGAAGTGAATGATAAAGAAATGGAAGTTGAATTAAATGGACAAGAAGAAGAAATGGAATTTGGAGTGAATGAAGGTGAAGCAATGGATGATGATGATGATGACGATGCAATTTTGTCGGAAGATTCGTGTTACGATAGTGAAATGCCTGAGGATGTTCCAGAAGAGATTTTCAGGGTTTTAAATCAGGCTGAAGTAAATACCTTAAATCCTCTATAAAAAAATCCATTTTGACCGAGAAGTTTGCGTTTGATCGCAATGTATTGTTGCCGCTTTTCCGCGTGTCTGATTAGCTGTGGTTCGAGTCGGTATTGGTATGGTGAAGTTTTTCACGATTGTATAACGTGACATGTGGGGTTAGAAGTGAGCATATATATAAATAATATATAAATACATAATTCATAAATTATGTATTTATATATTATTTATATATATTATTTTTATTAAAAAGCAAGTAATAGTAATGAATATGAAAGCGCGCGCGTTAGCGCGCGTTGCGTGCTAGTCCTCTAAAAAAGATGTGTTGCACATATTTTTACTATACTCCAGTCATGTGAAATTTTGCGCATCGTGCATTGTGAGAATAAGCGGTTTGTTCTCAATGCTATATGCTTATCGTAAACATGATACCAGGCTGTATATACTTATGGACGGTCTCTTCTGTTCGTCGTGTGGAGACCCGTTATATATAATTATGCCATGCAATTTGTGCTCAATGTGCACAGGTTCTTTGTGAGAAACACAGCAGTATTTTTGACTATTTTAGTGTATATATTATTATTATTAATTGATTGACGACGCAATGCCAGCTGTTTGTTGAACAACGTTTAGCTGACATTGGACCATCGTTTGATATTTGATGTGCAACAAAGACAGATAGTCGGATCTTATTTAAAGACAGTCTTAAGTTATGTATGCTAACAATAAGTGTAACATATGTACGTCTTCATCATCAATTAATGTTGTATTACACAGTGCGGAAGGTGACTGACTCAAGAGCCATGGGTTTCTGGTTCAAATCCAGCGGTGGTAAGCAAATTTTATGTATGCTGTACGCTAATGAGAAGACTCGCGCGAACGGGGCCCGCGAACGAGAAAACGCACGCGAACAGGGGAACATGGGCGCGAGAGGACGAGGGGGGGATAACGCGAGCGAGTGATGGCACGCAGACCGTCGCGGCCGTTGCACGCGGTCACCCCTCTTTCCGCGGCGCGGCGAAAACGCGAGCGCGGTCCCCTCACCCCACGGCGCCCGAAAACGCGAGCGCGGTCACCCCGCACCCCGCGGCGCCCAAAAACGTGGTACCCCTTCCCCCGCCCCCGCGACGCCCGAAAACGCGGTACCCACCTCCCTCGCCCCCGCAACGCTCGAAAATGCAGTACCCCCCTCCCCACCCCGGCGACGCCCAAAAACGCGGTACCCCCCTCCCCTGCCCCTCGCGGTACCTCCCCCCGCCTCCAACCTTCCCCCGCCCGCGGTACCCTCCGCCTCTCACCCCTCCCCCCTCGAGCACCCGGGGTAGAACCAACATAGTTTACCTACTTACATAACAACTCATTTGCCTAAAAAAATAAAAATGCAAAAAAAGTTAGGAAAAAACCCATAGACCTAGGATAAGATAGACGGAGCGTAAGCCTGCGGGGTAGGTGATAGCGCGGGAGGGGAAATAGACCCCAATTTTGGCAAAGTTCGGTTAGACTCGGAAACATTCGGACGCTCGACCGACTCGACAGCACACGGATGTGCCTTCGCGCTTTGGTGTGCGTTGGCAGCATGTAGAGGGGATGCGCTGGCATGCGCTGTGAGACATTTAGAAGCGATTAATCGTTAATTTGCCAAATTTCAAAGTTTAAAAGATATCTAAGCATGGGATTAAAGACATGCTGGCTGCATGTCATTACAGCTAAGAACTTTGTTGTGGAAATGTTGCTAAAGCATAAAAGAAACATTCATTGTAATTTGATAATAAAAATATCAGTGATTATAAATTGTTTACTTTTTCTTACCGAGTTATGAAAACAAAGAGCGTTTCAACGTTTCTATTCCTCTACCATACACCACATGTGTGTACATACAGACAGTTGAAAATACGAGCAAGGGTAAGGGTAAAATACGGGAAAGATAGTCCATGTCTTTGTCTAAAAATAAGATTTTAATAGCAGAACATTTATATGTTAACAAAGAAATTTATTCAAACAAGAAATTATCGGAATACAAAAATTTCGCAGATTGTGACAATATTATTTATAAGTCATTTTTAATACTGGATAAAAAGTGACTATTATATCTCCTTTATATTCATTAGAGTTTACATTTTCTTTTTTTTCAAGTTTTTTTCGCAAATCAAAAGTATTATGCAATTTCAATAGATTTTTGAAATTGCATTATATTTTGGATATTTGTTACATTCATTTCAATTGTATTAAGTATCTATTTCTCGCAAATAAATAATATTGTATACTATACAATATATTAAAATTGTATACTATACAATAGTGCACGTTTAATATTTATTCTGTAATAATTTTAGACAGGAAATAAAACATTGCACCCAATATAGCTTCATTGACATTTTACTGACCTTTAAATAATGTAAGCTTATTACTTTTGTGTTTTTCAGTTAATTGTTTCTTTTTTAAGTGATGCGACAGCCTTATCTTACAATATAAAATGATAATACTACGTAACAAATTATTTCTATGGTTGCTAAAAAAAACCTTGATCATTGATGTATTCCTGTAGTTCCGCAAATATATTACTATCTGTAAACTTTTGCATTGCTCTGCATGTAAAACGATCTACATTAAAGTTTTCTAAAGTTTTATTTGTGTAAATATAATTTTTAAATACTTCTTCTGTTACTCTGCAAACATACACAAGATCTCGTGAAGGATATATTAATCCACCTTTATTCTTTATATTTATTAAATTGACGTGTATATCTGTAGGTTTTCCTATTAAAGTGTCGAGACATACAGTGCAATGTAATGTTGTTTTAAGTCTTTTTAATACATATCCTGCTATGAAAGTTAAAGCTTGTAACGGCCTGTCTTTTGGCTCGAACGCGGACTAATTCGCCGGGATCGGGAGTTCGAGAGAAAGGCCCAGAGACAGAAATCAGGTTCTAATGCACACTATATGGTTTATTTCGACTGGTACAGACAATGGCTTTTACAGCACGGTACTAGCACGCGGTATTTACAACGGAATAGAGTGCATGTGCACTCGGCGCGGTGACACGGTTACATACAATTGCCAATACGGCACTCGGAACGCGGTATTTACAACGGAAAGTGGTGCAGATGCACTCGGCGCGGTATGACGGAACGCGAGATTACTAGGGCGCGGTATTTACAACGGCGGGTAGTGCATGTGCACTCGGAACGCGGTATTCACAACGGAAAGTAATGCAGATGCACTCGGCGCGGTATGACGGAACGCGACATTAAGGGCGCGGTATTTACAACGGAGAGTAGTGCATGTGCACTCGGAACGCGGTATTTACAACGGAGAGTAGTGCAGATGCACTCGGCGCGGTATGACGGAACGCGATATTAAGGATGCTGGGGCCCTGGGGCGAACGGTAGCGAGAGAACTCGTTTCGAGGCCGAGCGCGCTCGACCCCGCGTAGCCGTGCCGTCAGGGAGGCGGTGGTGGAAGGCGGGGACACCCGAGAGCCCTCGGTCGAGACTCAGAGCCCTGAACCTCGTTGGTGTGTCGCCCTAGGATTCGGTAGGTAGGCTTCGTCAGGAAAAAGCGGAGAGCTCGGATGAAGACGAAGTCGCTCTCTTTCCCGGAGCGCCGGCTTATATATCCCGGTGCGCCGGGCCCGGTGGGAGGGAGGCCGATCTTCGGGCGAGCCGCGTGGGGGTATGCTGCCGCGCGCTCGCCTTCGGCGTAGATCGGCACCCTCCGGCGCTTGTCGGCGCCGTGCGAAGAAGGTACCGGTGCTGCGGTTTCCCGCGCACACGGTGCTGTGGAATACGTTTAAAAATGTGGGCGCACCGCGCCCTGTCCTCGCCCGACGGAGGATCGGTCGGGCGGCATCCGGCGGGTGGTAGCCGGGGGACGATGCTTTGACGATGGGGGTGCATCGTTATAAGCTTCCATTTTATATTCTGTAATACAAAATGGGAATTGTGGTTGTAAGAAATAATCATGATCAGTATTATGTTCAGACTCATCAAACCATTGTGTTTCTGAAGCTATGTTTGTCGTTGCATTTATAACATTAATCGGCTTTTCAGATGACGCCTGCAATATTGTAATATCTTGTAATGGTATACAATTGCCAGTAAATTTGTCTTGTAATTCCGTGTGCACAATTAATTTATTATACGCAGATTTGAATTGTAGAACTGTCAGATTGTTGTTAAATCCATTATGAGATCTTATATTACCAAAAATCAATTCAAGATGGTCTTGACATAGTTTATACGTAGGAATGTTCTTGAGAAAATTGTTGTCAATGCATGCAAATTTGTACATATGCAACAAACTGTAAATATTTATTTTAAAAAACCAAGGAATCCAGTTCTTACTGTTGAATCAAGTATACTTACACGTTCTTTCCGTTTCGTTTTCTTACTGTATACATCAATTGACAATCATTTCATATAATCTGCACATTCTTGAAGTTTTTCTTCAATTTTAACATAATTATCGCTATGTATAGGTTTTTTGAAGCCATGTTGTCTTAAATTTTTGGAGTTGAATATGTCGAAAAGATCATTAAATAGTCTTACGAATTTTATAGTTGGCGAACAATCTCTAAATTCCGGTAATTGTAATTTATTTTTACATATTGTCAGAGCATCAGCCACGGAACAACTGAACAATTGCGTGGCTAACTTTACCTTCATTTTATTGTTGTGGAATTGTATATGTTTTGTCGTTAATTTATTTGCCAAATGAAGATCTTCGGCTTCTTGTAGTTCGTGTAGATATACAACGTAGTCCCATTTAATGATCTTTTCAGTATCATGTTTATATTTTTTTTCAAATATTTGTTTTACACGATCTAGCACATTTCGCACTAGTTTTATCATGCGAGGATCCATAAATACGTATACATTACTGTTATTCGCTGGATGTTTAAACCAAGACTGAAATGTTAATTCCTCATGCGTGTCAAAATTACACCCAAGTCTTTCAAATGTGCTGTTCGAGCGCGTGCGGTAGCGCGAGGTAGCGCGAGGTGTTGGAACGACCACAAAGAATCAAGACAGCAAGTACAAGACTAC
This sequence comes from Temnothorax unifasciatus, assembly GCA_030770225.1. Taxonomy (NCBI): domain Eukaryota; kingdom Metazoa; phylum Arthropoda; class Insecta; order Hymenoptera; family Formicidae; genus Temnothorax; species Temnothorax unifasciatus. The sequence continues at coordinate 61,285 of JASTWK010000586.1, forward strand.
AAAAAATAAAGTGTCTATTTACAGTTCAACAGGTGTACAATTATTTTCAGAATGTGAGTGATAGCGCGCACAGAGTCTATCACTGCAAAAAGCCGAGACGTAGCACGAGCTAATTCGGAATCGCGAGCGGTCGCAAGAATTTGAGCGGTTTTCCAGAGCGGAGTTTCTCAGCGGGTTTGCAAGAAGAGCGAACTTCGACAAAAGAGAGCGATTTTCGGCACGGCGCGCGGCGGCGAGCCTTTTATTGTCTTCGAGCCGAGGCTCCCTCCGGGGGTGATCACCGATAATTTCGGGCGCGTAATTGGCTATTGGCGGCCTACGTCATCGCTTGCGTCCCGCTACGTCACGGTTGTCGTTCGAAATTATCGTTGCGTGTTTTCGGAGGCGATGTTTATAGCGTGGATCTTTTCTTTGTTAAGAACTGTTGCTTGACTTTGTCAGGACGACTGATCGGCCGTGGCCGTGTTATTGCAACGTCAGCGAATGTTCCGGAAAGAATCGAAAAGATCCACTCTATACTTGATGCGATGATTTTGTACGATTTCTGATGTTAACTGAGCGAACCACGCGCGATTTTCGTTGTGCATTATTGCAATCTCAAACATGTGCTTACATTAGATTTTAAGCTATCACACGTTACTGATGTAATTAACATTCCAGTTTCCTCAATAGCTGTTAAACATTGTATTAATAAATGGCTTTTTAATTCGGTACTTACGCCGTTAACGAAATAGTAACTTCCAAGATGCATTAATGCATACTACACAAAATACTAACGCTTCTCTAGCTATTTTTTTTCTATCACAATCGATATTATTGCCATAATCTACGTAACCCACTATTTTACCTGTACTATCTCGCTCAACTCGTTGGTATATAGCCATCTCGTCAAATACTAACGAACCTACTAATTTATATGGAACGGAATCAGCAAATTGGCGTATAGCCCTTAAAGCTTCAGAATTAATGCCCGGTTCTCCATTAAATGAACGGTACCATTTTGATATGGTCTTTACGTGTGGTAAACATTTGTAAAATTTACTACGAACATAGTTGTATGCTCTTGACGAGTAAAAATGTAAAGTGAGAGCAAATCGCCGAATACTAGGTTTATATGTTTTTGATACGGGTAAATTTTTTCGCTTTTGTATTTCACGCTTTATAAGTTCTTTCGTACCTGGATCGAAATCTTCTAATACGCTTAATTCTTCTGGTGTGAGGTTCTTCGACATTCCCTTCAACAGGTCCCGTAGCGAATATTTTTTACTGCTATTCGTTGCTTATAAACGGAGACCGCCAGTTTTCTTTTTAAAAATGCATTTTCACGTGTGCGTATTTCCAATAGCTTCTTTGTTGGCAAATTCGATATTCTTTCTGGAGAAATACTTGTAGAACGGTGTGCCCTTTCAAGATTAATATTGCACATTTCTTCTTCTATTTCCATTTGTTCACCATCTATAATAATAACATTATTATAATTAGATCATACAGACAAAGATTGTTAAAAATCATTATGCTAAATTATTTTTATAATGCATATATCAATGTAATCTCAATACTAACCATCTCCATCATTTTGTACATTTTTCTCACTGAGTTTTCCCGGTTTTCCGTCATCTGTGTATCTTATGATTTTGCAAACATATTCTTCACCCAACTAAAACATGGAAAATCTGTAATCTGTATCTCATTATTGCACAATAACAATTACTAATTAAGAGTAGAATTTTATTGTTTACTTACAAATGGAACAGCATTTCGTTTGAGCGTTCGACGAATATTAAAACTGTGTCGTAGTCCACTTCTCTAAAATGGGCAGAACATACAGCACCATGTTTTTTCGGTGGATTGTAATTATTTAAGTGTAACACTTCTAACCACTTCTGTCGCTTGTTATCGTTCTTTGGGAATCTAAACCAATAATTTATTTGTTAAAATCAGGAGTTTCATATGAGGGCCGTTCAACGAGTAATACAACACATTTTTTTCTCATTCAAGGTTTGTTTTATTGCAATGTTAAAATAAAACGAACCTTGAATAGGAAAAAAATGTGTTGCATTACTTATTAAACGTCCCTCGTATATAACCTAAATTCCTAAATACTTTCCTTAATTAATAAATAAAAGTTTATATACTTACGAGTGAAATGAAAACGAAACGTTTTCTTTATTTTCTTGTTCAGCGTTCTTATTTTCTTCCCGGTTTTTGCAAACGGCCACAACACAAAATTTCATGGTTGTATAATTACTCAGAATAATTCCGCCTATGAGTTGGGCGGAAGAGTCCAAAATTGAACACAAAATACGAAGCAAAAATAACGACGCAGACATTGTGTCCGCCAGCAACTTTATCCGCAACATGCGTCCGGCGACCACGTTCACGTTCGAGATCGTCATGCGACTTCGATTCACGCGCGCGTAACGTGGTCCGAACGTCCCCGAGTCTAACCAAACTTTGCCGAAATTGGGGCTTATTTCCCCTCCCGCGCTATCCTAACCCCCCTTGTCCATAGTAGCAGCTTACGCTCCGTCTATCTTAGCCTAGGTCTATGAAAAAACCAGAACTCGAACTTGAGACCTTCAGCATTCTAGCCGATCGTCTTACTCGCTCGTCCACGTTTACTGTTAGAAAATTGCTTCTACCGGCTAGATAGATTACGCACATGGAAACTTTAAGCAATTTTATTTCATTAATTATTTGACATTGGCACAAGTTACTATGTCTTGTAAAATACATATAGTAAAATTAAAGGACAAATTTTTGCAATAACACTTTTGTGTATTTAACTTTTACGAATAGATTACGTACATATTGTTGCTCAACGGAAACCGCGAGAAGGTGGTGGTCTCTTCCGTCATGAGATAATGTAATGAAAAAATTTGCTTTTTTCAACATTGCAAGAATTTTAATATGTATAAATTAAAAAATATATAAGTAGATAAAGCTCGTATGTTTTAGATAAAACAAGGACAAAAACCAATAACCGAACAACAGAATTCGAAATAATATAGTTTAATATTCCGTCAAAATAACTGGGACGTTTCATGCTTTACAGAGACTTTTTCAATCAATCAAATAAATCCCTTTAATTAACTGTAATACATCATAATAATCCCGTTACATAAAAAATCCGTCGAGAGATGAAATAAATTAAAAGGAAGTTTAACATCATAAGATTAACATTAATTAATAATTGTAGCATTTTTTAAATGGAATTTATCTTCTCTATTAATTTAAATCATAGCGGTCGTTTTTACTTTCTTAATATTAATAATTATATAGTATACAAATTACATGGAGTTATTAAGAAGCCACATCAAGTAGAAAGCCCAAAAAACCGATTAACAAATAGTCGAAATGTATGCGTGGTCAAACTATAAATTTAATTAGAGAGTTGTTAACAATTAAAACTTTAAAAATAAATTATTCGTTTAATGGCGAAAAAATCGTGTTAGAAGGCTGAAAAATGTGGAGCGAACAACCTTAATCATTGCGTGTCAAAAAATTTTCCGAAGTCAAGCTATGTAATAGTCAAGTAGTAAAAAATATATAAATTAAGTAAAAAGCGATTTAAAACTGTGACAAGTAAGTAAGTAAACAAGTAGTAATTCTCAACCAAAAGTAGATTTACAGTCTTATAAACTCGAATTAGCATCAGCTAAATCCTCAAATTAATGAAGGCTCCTATGCTTCAGTTCCAAAAAGCGACTGAACGAGCAAGGACTCAGAAATTTGTCAGTAAAGGTTGGAATGGTGGTGATAAATAAAACTAGAGAAAGTAAGTTATTAATTTAATAATTATCCCTGGTGTAAAAAAACTAAAAATATAATGAATATCTACTATCAACTGCCCCCTTTTCATTATTATTCCATAAATGTTATTATGAAAATTTCAGTTTTCAGTTATTTCAGTAAAATTTAATAACTTTCATGATGTCTAATATTTTAACAAATTTTTCATTATTTTTCAACAGTATAATTTAATTTTTCTTATATTTCACAGTATTTACATTAAATTTTATAAAGAAAATTATGATTTATTTTGAAATATATTTAGTAATTTTTCAATAACTTTCATTTTATTTATCATCAATTTTATAGTACTTTCAGCAAAATATTTTTACCTGGGTCAATTGAGACAGAATTTCAGTAAAATTCCATTATATTCAATAAAATATTTTCATCAAGGTAATAATATTAGTAATAGGACTCTAAAATTTAAAATTAATTTAATATAAGAACGCCATCAAGTCCGAGCTAGGATCTAAGGCTGCGTTCGGGAAGCACGCTATTAGCGTTATTGCATCATTCTATCTTTATCGCTCATCAGGTGTAAAACAAGGATAGAATAAGCAAATAGCACTAATAGCGTCTTCCCAAACGCACCCTAAATAGCAAATAATTTCCGTGTGAATTTCCAATACTATTTCCAACTAAACTGCGCGCCAACGAATTGTTTTGAAACAAAAAAAAGCTATACCTTTGTCGGCAATTTTGTCGCTGTCGCTATCGCTACCGCTGTCGCCTATTGTGCAAAGGGCTTAAAACAGATCGAAGGCGAACGTTGGAAGTGGGAATAAAACTTCCAAACAAATAAAAAACGCAAAACATTTTTTGCTTGTTTTCACTCTGCGAGCATCTGGCGTCCTTGATTGACCGTCGCATACTGACTGTCTCATCAGAACGTAAATACATAGTGCTTGTGAGATATTTTACTTTCGATTTTTAGTTTCTTGCGATTTTTTATCGTAGTTACTGAAAGGTGTTATCGGAAATTGTGACGTGAAGTGTGCAGTGATCTGATCGTAAGAATCTACAGTTTTAAAACATAGTTTCAGAAAAATTACAAGATTCGTGGAAATTCGCGGAGATTGCGTGCTTTCTCGGTGTTTTCCGTTCACAGCCGGGGATTTGTTTTGGATTGTTGCTGGTGTTTTTCAGAGATAAAAATAAATAACAATAGTGTAAAGAAAATTACGATATTTGACAGATGTGCATATAAAAACGGTAATAATGTCAGATCAAAGAACTGTAAACTGTTTCGTTTTCCACGGAAGATTGATACAAGATTTGACATTTGGATAAAAAACTGTGATAAGTAAAAATACAAAATTCTTGACAATACTAAAAATATTTGATGATGATTAAAATCGTATGTCTACAAAATTTGTATATAAAGTTTATATTCCGCGACCGACAGAATTATTCGATTTCGCGAGCGACAGATTTTACGCGAACGGCGATAATCGAAAAAAAAGACGCAATTTTAATAGCGCAATTATCGCGAGCAGCGAAAGCGTGAGCTTGAACAAAGGATATGTATTCAGTACGGAATCGTACAATTGGAATACGGAATCATATTTGCAATTGCACCGAGAAAAGACTTAGATTGAGTGCAACCCGCGCGGAAGTCCGAGGTTTTATTGTCGCGACATTTCTCGAACTCCGGACCCGAGGCAACGAACCGAAAGGTTCGCAGGGTTAATCAACTGTCGACAGCCCGGGAAAACGGCAATTTTGACTAATGTCAACGGCTTAGCTGATCTCGGGGTCGACAGCCGATCAGCTGTTTTCGCCGACGTCTTTCGCTTCGTCCCGAGTGTTTACCTCGCGCATTGAGGCCTCGAGACACAAGAAAGAGCCGGCATAGGCAAAAACAAGCAACGTTTTTAACCCTTATTTTCAAGGAATATGCTGTTTATTCCCGAAACGAAATATCTACTACATTTAATATTACGAAACAGAAATTATATATTAATACCCGAAGCGAAGAATTTATTACTAATTTATTTCACGTAGTGTAATAGATTTGAAACACAGTCTTAAAGTTCACCATAATAAAATATCAAACATAATAATTACATTAAGATGATTTGCCATAACGCTACTGTATTGCTGACGTATTATTTAAAAATGCATTGTGCAAATATTTTTCCATATGTAATGAAAGGCTACATTTCTACATGTATTTGAAATATATGTATACACATAATTGCAGCATTTTAAGTTTTATTCAGATTTCTCGTCACACTTTTGTAAATATTTTCCTATCAAGGTATTTGTTTTAAACAACATACATTTACTTATATTAGAGTAACAATATGTACACATAAAGAATAAATAAAAATTTTATTGATTTATTTATATCTTGTAGTGTCAAATAATATTTTCTTGCGATAATTATTAGATAGTATTATTATACACAAGCCGACAAATTTCGATTTTTTTCACCCTCAGATTTCAATAGTTGTTTCCGAAAGATTTTGATGTGCTGAAACCGAATTTGTTGCCCGAATTGCTCTATCACGTCAGGTTTCGGAGACATCTGTACTTAAATGTGCCAAAAAGACCATTTTTTGGCTTTTTTTAGGTTGAAATAACTATAAAACAATATGTGTTAGGGTGTGACTGGAACAACGAATGAATTTACTGAAATATCTCTGTAGCCACTTACTTTGGCTGAAATTACGGTCGCCACTGTATTTTAAGGAGAAACACAGAAAGCCGGTGGCCCAAGTCCTTCCTTCAGCAAGATGGCTGCCGCCTTCTACGCAGCGAACATGTCTGTGCCTGTCGGCCAAGCCCTGTTTATGCTCGACGTAATTTACGGTGGATAGAAACTTGTGAGGCGCACAAAAATTACACACACGGATTACTTTTAATAATAATAAAAGATTTAATAATTCCGGTGTGCAGGATGTCTCAGCCGCGTACAAATAGAACGAATCTAAGAGCGCGGGTATGAGCTTGTCATGACTTGTCGTCGGAATGCCGCGATGGATATTCCCGTGAATACCCGTTTACACGCGTGCACGAAATCTCCTTAGAGAATATTTTATCACGCTACTATCGCTAGCGGTCAACGGGATAAGTTCAACGGGCTCGGTTGTTAATGCGTGAACCGTTTTCTCAATACGTGTTGACGCGCCGAAGTCTCGCGAAGAACTGTCCGGGAGGAACGGGTGTGGCTCTCCCACTTTGATGGTCGCGCAGGCGCAGTGCCTCTATTATTCACGCGGGTTGTGCAATCCGGCGCGCGTCAACGAATACGGCCAATCGCGTCGAAGTACGATCTTGGGCGACGCGATCCATCGGATCACGGCTGTCTGAGCCGATTGTTCGGCTCAGCTCCTGAGAACTGAAATTTTCTGTCACCTCATTGGACGGCGGACATCGGCCTTGACTTCTGCATGACGGATGTCAGCCATCGCAATGTAACTCGCGACGTGTCACCCGGATTATATCCGAGTGACCTCCAAAAGGTCAAATAGACGAACCAGGACTCCTCAGGTAAGTACCCGTGCTTTGGACTAACTAATTTCTAATCCTTTCTTTATTTTCAGGTACCGGACTCCCAACGGATCGTCTCGCCCAGTCATTGGACGGTAAGTATAAGGTAAGTATCAAAATCGCGGAGAACCTTATAAATCTACCGCGCGCATGTAATGTCGCTTAAAACTTAACTAATTCAACAGGAATAAATTAAATTTTATCATAAGATATCGCAATAAACTGTAATTAACGCGTTTATGACGCTTCTCGCTATTTCAAGCCGTGCTCGATTCTGATTGGTCGGTCGCTCGCGTAAGGTGAGCAAAAGTTGCTCCTTTCGACTGAAGGTCGCAATAAATCAAAATTAATCAAAAAATGAATGTTTTTAATGTTATTTAGCCAGGATTTCATCCTATTGGCTGTCACTGTCGACTAGATAGACTCTATGAATGAATTTACTTCAAACACTTTAAAATTAATAGAAAATAGCCTGGGTCGCTTCCCATTGGCTGAGAATCATGCGTGCTTGATGAACTTATTCAAAATTAATCAAAACCTTGTAAAATAAAGTGAATCAATATCAAAACGTTCCTCGCGTATCAGAATCGCGTGTTTGGTCTCGGAACTCTTAAAAATCGCATAATTAACTTAATCTATATCGCGAATCACTCGTGGGTCGATCTCGCTTTGTAAAATTAATAAATACATAGTGTATAGTGTAAATAGTGTGACAATCGTGTTGATGTCGAGAAATGCTGTTATCAGCGGAAAGAAAAGTATTATCGTTATTATTATGTATTCTTTGGACTTCATTGTGCCCTATTGGCTCTGTAAATTGCATATAAGCTGAAAAATATTATCAATGCGAAAATGATAAAAAGTGAAGTTAATATTATTGTTTTGAGTTTTTCTGGATTCATTATAGTGAATATATTACAAACATGGTGTAAATTATAAGAATTGCGAATAAAACAAGAACCGTTACTATTACTAATATCGCTATTTGCTCAATGACTCTATCTGTTATGTTTCCTGAGTTTTGCTGTTCTGTCAGCATGTTGGCCCTCGAATGGCTCATTCTGAGTATTAAATATTATGGATTGTATGTTTTCCCGTTTTAGGATGTGTGGGATTGGTGAAAGGTAAGTGTCAATGTTTTCTGTATGTTTTTCTTATGTACTACGCTCTGCGTATATTATTATTATAAAGTCTTACCTCTAAATAAGCAATAAAATTTCTTAATATCGAAAGGATAAAGTCGTGTGTGTCTCGCACAATAAAATCAAACCGTTATAAAATATCGTTCGTCAATCTGAACTGAATAAAAAGAAAAAACTTCTAAAAACGTCATTTGACGTAAAACATAAATAAATTACGGTCTTTGGTTTGCTATACAGGGATGATTCTATCTAGTGTTGGTGGGATGCCCCTGCTGCTGCGTCGGGCTGCTCCGTCACCCTCGGCTCCTCGTCGGTCGGTCCCCTCGGCCCTGATTGGTCGTCCTCCGGCTGTAGGTCAATCTGCTGCACTATCTCCTCGACCTCAGCCTCCGGCACGACCTCGAACAGCTGCTGCTGCGTCAGGCCCTGCTCGACGAAGATTTCTGCTTCCGCAATGGTCAGGCTTGTCGACTGGTCAGCCTGCCCTGTTGTCTCTACCACGCCTGGAACCCCCGTTGGATCTACGGCCTCGTCCATTGGCTGGTGAGTATCCCTGAGTGCAGAGGAATCGGACCTTGAAGTGACGGGTTTATCCGTCGACTTCAAGGGCATGTTCTTGAAATTCGAATTCTGCAAGAAAAAATTTATAGAAACCATACGTTATACCTAAAGATTGATAAAAAAAATTATTATCTCCAGGACGCTTCAATCCGCGCGCGAGTTGCTGTCCCGTTGCGAGCCACTACGAATGGCTCGAGGTATCTTCAGCGTGAAATCTTGACAATTGTTGCTCTTTCTATACCATGGATTCCAAAGGATACTGGGATTTCTCTTGTCGAAGATAATGATGAAAATACTACAGAGGAAACCATAACTATTGAAGAAATTGTACAAGAAAATGTAGTTGACCATACAGATGATCGAGAATACACTCCGATGGAAATCGATACTCACACCGACTTGCAAGTAGAGATTGCGGAAACCACCAAGAATACAAATGAAGAAATCGCTACAATAACAATGACGGCAAATAGGAAATGTTATCCTTCTGGAAAAGAATTTTTCTGCAATTTTGGAGATAAATTCGCAGACGACGATGAATGGCTCAATAATGGAAATTCATTTCCATTATTTCATAATAATTTATTGATTAAACGAACTCACTGAGTGAAATTCGATCATAATTATGCTGGAAGGTCTCGTCCGGATGGATTATAACTTTGTAGTAGTGCATCCCTGCACGTCGAGCCAACAGAATTTCAAAAACTGTCACTAGAAAGAAAAAAGGGCGCCTTGAGCGCTCCAATCGCTGCCGTAGGCCCGCGCACATCCCTAGGCCCGCACGCATCCGCCATATTTCTTCATAGTTCGAAACAGTAAAGGCCAGTAAGTCGCTAATTAAAGCAAATGGGTGGAAAAGAGCAAGATCTAAAAAGAACTGGGGAGGGAATCCATCCGGACGAGACCCTCCAGCATAATTATGATCGAACTTCACTCGGTGAGTTTGTTTAATCAATAAATTATGCCGAGGGTCTCGTCCGGATGGATTATAACTTTGTAGCTGTTCACAACACGAATTACCTGGCTTTCCTAAATAAAAATGCATATTGTTTGTTTTTTTTCTTTTTTTTTTTTTAAAGAAGATAACTAGCTTAAGGGAGTACAGAGCTGGTACCTACAGAGAGAATCAAGTTTGCAAATGCGTCTAAATCGACGATCGGACGCTTATAGAACGTGGCAAACATGCGAGATTCTCCGGACCAACCCGTGGCCCTTTTTATGAGGTCTAGTGAAACCCCTCTCTTGGCCGCTAGCGAAGTAGACGCGTGACGCCTGTTATGCGCCGAAAAAAACTCATCGACTCCACAGGCCACGAGAGTACTTCCTATCATCGACTGATGGTCTGACTTCCCGCAAGGCTATAAGGCCTTTTTAAAGTGATAAAGAAAAAAGTCACAACCGACCGGGCGCAAATTGAATGTACGATCTAAGTAATCAGAAATAAGCTAACATTAACACGAGTTTCTTCGTGAGTATGTCTAAAGAGAGATTTTGGTGGGGAAACCAAGAACCTAGTTTAGAAATCACCGGAGCCGGGTCCCAAGTGAAATCATATTTCGGATGCGGCGGTTTCAAAACACCCGCTCCCTTGCAGAAGTGCCGTACCAAAGGGTGATCACCGATCTTATTGGCCGAAATCAAAGAAACCGCCGATCTTGATGTATTCAGAGCGGGGTATGAGTCAGCACTATCTAGCTCTTTCGATAAAAGGGCGAGAACGTCTGCCGCTCTTGGACCGAATGGGTCGGTCTGGTGACCTTTGCAAAAGAACCACCCTGATCGCAGGGGCCGTGAATATTGTTGAATTGTAGCTGAGACAAGCGAGGCCAGCATCACGTTCAGTGCCGAATCAGGAACTAGTCGCGCTGCAAAAGCCTGCCAGATAATCTCCCTGCTGTCATGGAAAGGGAGTTCGCCGCCGGATGTTGTGGTCTAAGAGGAGCGGAGAGAAGATTATTAAATGGAGAAAGAACCAGAGATTCTTTGATTAACATGCGCTGAAAGAGAGGGAACCAGGGTTGCGAGGGCCACCATCATACCATGGCACCACTACCACTCCCTCCGCTCTGTCGTCAATAATTTTGCGCAATACTCTTGTAACTAAAATAAAAGGAGGAAAAGCGTAGAAGAGAAGCCCCTCTCAAGATAGAGTAAACGGGTCCACTGCAAAGGATCCGGGATCTGGTAGCCAAGAAACGTACGTGTCATTTCGCGTTTAAGGTTGTATGACCCCTTAGAAGAAAAAATGCCAAATTCTTCAAACTTTGTCAGATGATGAGTATTATAATAATAAAGCATTGTGCCAAGTTTGAACAAGTTTGCGAGGCCCGTTCAAAAGTTATAACAATTTGAATTTAACATGGGCTCTTATGAAAATTCATCAAGTTTCATTATTTTTTCAACTTCATTTAAAAATTTTAAAACAACCTAGCTTCCGAAGCGCGGATCTAGCTCGCGGCTGGTCAGGGTTCGGAGTAGGCGCGGAGGAAGACACAAGACTCGGTTAAAATAGAAAACGTAACAAAGTTTATTCGATTAAGCGCAATACATCGGTGTGATCGCGGAGATCGACGTGAAACGTAGCAAAGTTTATTCGATTACGCGCAAGTACATCGGTGTGATCGCGGAGATCGATGTGAATATCGTAGCGGTATGATATACAGTAACCCAGCGAGAAATGACCTATCGAATCGACGTCAAATTGACGTCGAAATCATCGATATTACATCCATATCGAAATAATGCTCGAAATTTGAAGCTTATTTCGATGTTTGTGCTTTATGACATTTTTTAAAAGAAGAGATTATTTGTGACATACATTCATCGCGCCAGACTGTAAACAGGCAAATTATGTATTTTTTGTTAAGACATCGATATTTCATCATTTCGATATCGATTCGAAGCTATTTTGATTTGCCTGTCAAATATATAATAACTTGCCATTATATAAAATACAATATGAATAAAAAATTATATTGTATTGGCAGACATGGATAATGTAAATATTTTATAATTTGAACATTATAATAATTGCATTACAATATTAATTTTTTTAGGCTTCCATTTCTAGTTACTTTATAACTGTAAAAGTCACAACAAAATTCCTGTTTGTAATTTGACAATTTTGAAAATTAAAATATTATATAACAGGTACATTTTCAGTACTACATCCGCTCATTTATTAAATAAGAAGTTAAATTAAGCAACTAATTAATAAATTATTAATATTAATTATTAATACAATAAGGTATTTACATTTATCAAAATAAAAAATAAGTTCAATTATGAAAATAAATATTAATAATTGGACTTATTAAAAATTAAATAATTTGTTCAGATATTGCGCTCGAATTCTTTTCGCGTTTTACAACGCCCGATCGTTTCATATTAGATGGCGCGATGCGCGAGTTGCCACTCTCAAAGAGCCCCTGCCGGCCCCACCTCTTTCCTCACTCGTTAGGTGTCATGGCCGCACTTGCTTGCGTTTCTTCGAACGTGTCGAGTCTGTTACCTCTTTCTTAACGGATTGATCGTTGCGGCACGTGTTCTGGAGACCAACCGAGCGAGAGTCGGATCACCAGGGAGAGCTCACTGCCAGGAAAGGGAGAGCTGCGGCAGCTAGCGTCCGAGAGGGAGAGTCGAGGCGAGGAGTCCGGTTCAGCGAGCGGAGCCCTTAAGAGATTTTCATTGGGACGCCATATTTGTTACTTTCATTTGAGGATTCATATTTTTAGGGTTTATACCGTCATTTTTAAGGATTAACCATTAATTAAAGGTTAACTATCACTTGAAGGTTAACCATCATCCAAAGAAAAACCCTTAAAATTGGGTATAACCGCCAATTAAAGATTAACCTTCAAATGATGGTTAACCTTCAATTGGCGGTCCGAAATCACTCCCAACTTTAAGAGTTTTTCTGTGGTGTTTTTTTAACGGTTTTTTTTAACACCGAAAGTTGAGTGCATTTTTCCATAAGGGTATATCAGTAATTATTATATGCTATTTATGAAATTTAACATAGCAAGTGTTTATATTATATCTATTTCAACAGTTATTTAACTTATTGTTAGAGATGTTGATTTTGTACAGACATTTTATTCTCAAAGACAAACATTTCAAAAATATAGACTCATAAAAGAGAGAAAATTAAATACACATCTGTTCTACTAATTCTAATATTAATTTGTTTACAATTTATGTCTTTTTTTACATTTTGCATACAAGACTATTTATATTTTGACGTACATATGATCAGTATATTAGGAACAAGTTATGGCGCAATTTACTTGGGATATAAAATAACCATTTACTTTTACTTTTAATAATTTATTTTTAATTTAAACAAATTGACTTTGTAAAAAAAATGCATTAATGACAAACTTCATTCAATGACAAACTTTCCTAAATCTTAATTACACTGAATCAATCTATGTTAATTGCACTAAGTCAATCTGTCAAATCTGTTTTTTTGTGATAATAAATATACAATATGTGCAATATATATTCTCTATCTAGACTTAAATAATATATATTTGCGATTATAAATACATATATGTACAACTCTATCTAGCGACTTAAATAATATATGTTTTTGATAATAAATACATATATATGCAACTCTATCTAGACTTAAGTAATATATTTTTGTAATAATAAATGTGCATATATGTGCAATTCTACCTAGATAAATAAATTAATTGTAAAAATTATTTCTATTGTAAGTTTTGTGCTCTTCTAATAAAGATATTGGGGAGAAATAAATAGATAATTTTTGATATATTTTTGATATACTATTAAACACATAAGTAGTGGAATGTGAATATATTTATTTATTTTAATGTATAATACAAGAAAAAGATCATGTTTTATGGTTTCTAATAATAGCTGCAGTGAGGAAATAGTAATCAATATCGAGTCGAAATCGATTTATTCTGAATTGAAAAGTCATCGAAAGTGATACCACATTTCCATCGAGATCGATGAATATTTCAATTACTTTTCGATATACGTTTTCGACGTCAATTTGATGTCGATTCGATGGGTCATTTCTCGCTGGGAAGATCGCGGATGTGGCGGAGTTTTATACAGAGATCGCGGCGGTCGAGTATCGGAGATATGTACAAAGGTCGCGGAGTTCGAGTATCGAAGGTATGTACAGAGATCGCGGGGCGCGGGTATCGGCGGTATGTACAGAGATCGCGGGGCGCGGGTATCGGAGGTATGTACAAGGGTTGCGGATACCGGCAATATACCGAGGATCGCGCGCGGCGCGGGAACGCGTGGAATCGAGCGGCCAAGAGTCTTAGCGGATATACAGAGAACTCTTTATATCCTGTCGCATCGATATGCGGAGGCGGGAGGCGGCACCGGGTGGCCAAGATCCTTGGCGAGTAAGAGAAGAGCTCTCTTACCCTGGTTCACTCCGGTGTCACAGGCTCGCGGGTGGAAGATCGAATCAACCGCCTAGATACGTCACTTGGCAGAGCCAGAAAAAACTCTCTACCTCCTGATTGTTCGAATTGGTAGGATTGCGGGATCCGTGAGCAGCGGAAAACTGGTCGGGTCGGTTTGCTGGCTCACAGCGGAATCTAAAAGTTATTAACAATCCGGCGCCTTTTATACCCGTGACGCGATGTCGGCGTGGCGAGGGTATGCGCGACGGCAATCGCGAGCGCCGGGATGGAGCGGCGGGTTGGTCGGGAGTTACGGCGTCCCGACGCCGCGATTGCGTTCGGCGGCGCTCCGAGTCGGTTACCGCGGTAAGTCCGTTCGCGAACTTGTACGCGAGATCGGGTATTTAAAAAAAGGGCACACCGTGCCTTGTCTTGCCCGACGGATGTTCGGCCGGGCGGCATCCGGCTGATGCTCGCCGGGAATGATGCGTTTTCGGGGCGTATCGTTACAAATTAATAACGAAAAAAATATGGCATACTTTCAAAATTTTGCAGAAATATTTAATAAACATCTTACAAATAAATTAAGACCAAAAAAATTATGACTTCAAGGATATTTTCTAAAATATTGAATAAAAAGCAAACAGAGAACAGTCACGCTTGGTTTCGCTGAACTCGTAAGTACGGAGATCCGGCAACAGCGCAAGCGAAAACTAACCTCAAACGATGCGTCTGTATATTACACGTGCTCGGAGCACACAGTGTGCTGCACACTTCGCGTTCACGCAGCTGATGTCGAGTGAGATCAATGCTACTAACTTACAGAAAATGCTACGTTGCCGCGATCAAAATACTTTTTTATGAGAGCTATTGCATTTAATTTATTAATAAATGACGTAAATAAATAATATAATTTTATTAGTATTTTTAAACAATAATTACTATGTTTTGTTACTTTTTAAAGATTTCCACACTTTCAGATTTTCGTTTGTGTCAGTTGCAAGTCAGGTACAGTCTTTCTAAAAACCATTAAAAGTGAAAGTTTACATATGAGAAAATATGCATAAAAATGTCTCTATAGCTCTTAAAAACACAGGCAACCGTTATTTTAATAAAATATTAATATAAATATTACTTTCCAGTAAAGAATATCTTCTTAAATATGTTAATTAGCTTTATGTTATGTTTCTTAAACTTTTGGCAGAGATCTTACGGGTCATACAACCTTAAAGCGGAAGCAAAAAGGTCAATTTCGAAGGAATCGAACCGTCGAAAAATCGTTCTGAAAACCGAAATTTGGCCAGTGACCAATCGGTGTTTGTATCCAATCGACGAGATTCACTATCCGCGACAACGTCCGACGAGGGTATGTGGGAAGCGAAGAGAAAAATGTTTCTTTTCTTGCACCACTGCCAGGTATCTTTGGCGATCGAAAATAGAACCGAAAATCTGACCAATCCGAAACGATCAATGCATGATAAAGCCGTCGTGTTGTCCAGCCTCAAAAGGATGTCGCAGTCACGGCATGTGGCCGCAAAGGATTTAAGGGCGTAAAAAGCCGCCTTTAATTCAAGCACGTTGATATGCAGAAAATGCTCTTCCTCGTACCACCATCAATATGTACTATCGGTACCGCATGAGGCCCCCCAGCGGGTAAGTGAGGCATCTGAAAATATTTCCGTCGAATAGTTACCTGTTCGAATAAAATTTTTCTGATGGCGATTTGATAAGATCGACAGCCACCAGCAAAAATCTTCGTTGAGAGAGGAGGGGAGTTCCATTACCGCAGCGAAATTATTCTCGGATTTCTGCAAAGCAAGATATTTCGTCCTCTCGAAAGATTTGTTATACAGTAGGCCATATTGAATCGCTGGGCAAATCGATACCAGAGAGCCAATCATGCTCGCAAAAACTTAAATCGTGCAATGAGAACTTCTCAACAAGGACGACACGAGAGAGTAAAGATTACGTCGACGTTGCTCTGGAATAGCCACTGGCTGCTGGATAGAGTTAAAAACAAAACCCAAATACTTGCGCTCATGAGACGGTTCAAGTTTCGATTTCTGAAAATTAATGCCAAGTCCTGAAGAGGTGAGAAGATCGATGTGAGCCTGGACGTTAAGCCGGCAAGCAGCTTTGGAAGGAGCCAGGAGATTCAGAAAATCGTCCAGATACAAAACTGATTCGTGACCCTGAGACCGGAGATAAGCAACTACGGGGTGAAGTAACGTAGTAAAAATGTAAGGGGCAGTAACGAGTCCAAAGGGTAAAGTCGAAAATTGGAAAGTTTTTCCTCTCCACTGAAAGCGTAAAAATTTCCTGTACTCTGGATGAATTGCCACTAGTAGGTACACATCTTCGAGGTCAAATGAGGTCATTTGTGATCCTGGCAGCATGAGGCGAACTACCGTGCGCCATTTCTCTAACTTGAAATGCGGCGGGGAAATGTGACAATTTAGATCCTTTAAATTTAAAATAATACGCATCCCTCCTGAGGGTTTTTCAATCAAGAAGGAGGATAGAATTTAACCCTTCGATAGATCCACCTGAGTAATGGCGCCCTTGTTAAGAAGGCGCTGGATTTCCGCATCGCACTGAGACTCGACTGAAGAGGTAAAAATAAGTTCACCGAAGAACGGACGCATTATCGGTGTAGAAGAGAAGGGAATCTTATATCCACGTACTGCGTTGAGAACTTCAGAATCCGATGTAATACGTTTCCAGACGTGAGCGAAATTTGCTAACCTGCCTGAAAATCTCACCTTATTTAGCGACGAAGTCGAGAGCGAAACGCTGACCTCCGAGAGATCTGTCCTTCGACCGTGCCCCACTTCTTCGAAGTAGAGGGTTGTTCCGGCGAGTGGGGCCTTTCAAATTTCCCGACGTCGGAGGTAGTTTGGACTGCGGTTGTGCTCGAGCTGGCTGGTGAGAAGCCGCTTTGCTTACAGGTTTTGGTTTGTAAGTTAACTGGCTTTTCGCAGACCTTGGCCTCCTTGATTTCCTTGGCGAAAACACTACCAAATAACCAATCGTCGATCGGCGCGGAGTCCGCCGTATTCTTGCCCAAAAGTTCAAAGCTGGCTTAATAAAAGCCCGTCTCTGCGGCGAGAGATGCGACGGTATTGAAGATCGGCCAATAGCTGGATGCCTTCAGCAATAGGCTGCAAGGGCTTCCTTGCCTTCGGGTAATATTTGGTCCAACTCCTCTGACAAAAAATTCGTGTCCTGTAAAACGAGAAAACGAAAGTAATGGTTGAAAGCGACCCGGCGGCGCCGATGTTTTCAAGCGATTCGCTATTCGAATAGTGATTTTATCTCTGGTCAGGGTTTAATTGCCGCCAAAGTTTGACAGCGTTGACCGGAGCACAAAAGATATCTGAGCCTAAGGTATTAATAATCGCCGCCAGTTGCGACTGATGTGCCGCTTGTGCTTCGTCTCGTTTGAGAACGGATCTGGACCCTTTTAACCCTTTGTAACTCCTGGTGACATTACTGTTACAAACCGGCAAAGTTTCCATCAACTTCCTAAATCATGAATTTATCTGTTGTAAATCAATTTAAAATAGTTGTCATATTTTTTATTTTTGATAACATGAGTTACAAAGGGTTAAGGTCGAAAGTAATAATTTATTCATCTTCGGCGGCCCCAGTATCAAGAGATCCTCTTTAACCTCGTGCTCGGTGAGAAATTGTGACCTCAGAATGTCCGGAAGACCCTTGTGAACAGTGTCACAAGCAAAAGTGAGCGCCGTCTGGTCCCACGTCAAGACGACGGGGGGATCCGTACAAGGACCAAATAGCACGGACGCTCTTTTAAGAGCCTTATCCACACTTGCGTCAGGAGGTGAGAGGGGGGCGAAGGATACGTTGCAGTTACGCGCGTCTACGCCTGAGCTTAAAAAACGGAAGTTGAAATGAGTAAACGCTTTCGAGGTCTCGATCGGAATCGTTCTCTCTATGCCAATTTGTGGCCGGGCCAACAAAAAGGGTCGCCAAGGAAAACGCACCTGGTACGACGCCCCGGTTCAAGAGAACCGTCCGAGACCTCTTTTAAGCGCTTACCTTCCGCTTGCGGCCCCGCGGCGGTCGGTAACGTCAACCTAACCTCCTCCTGCTGGACCGATTGCGGTTGCGGGACGGAATTCGGGCTCTGATACCGCTCCTCCCGGTTCTCCTGTTCCTCCTGCTCTGCTGTGTTGTCCACTGGAAGACGCCTATTCATACAAGGCGAGGCAACATCCCCGGGAGCGTCCAGGCCTTGACGGCGCGCACGCGCTTGTGTTAGCCGAGGCCGTCACGGGAACGTGCGCGTTCGGCTCAATCCTTGCGATCCGATTTCCCTGATCGGTTATGAGCTCTAGAATACGATCTAGAGAATCTGGGCGGAAAACTTATCGAGAATGTAACCTGTACTTATCCGATGCGAAGCCCTCTTCTATCGCCTGAATAATCTCGTGATGAAGCGCTGCCTTTTATGGCTTCTAGGAGATCTAGAACGTTTCCTGAGCGAGGATTTACCCCTGTCAAGGCACCACGAGTAACTGGAGAGAGATGAAAACTGCTGAAAAACCGGGAAAAACCGACTGATGTGTGTGGAAAAAACGTGCTGATGTGTGTTGCTCGACGAACAGCAAACACAATGAAGGAATATGGCGGATGCGCGCGGGCCTAGGGATGTGCGCGGGCCTAGGGATGTGCGCGGGCCCACGGCAGCGATTGGAGCGCTTTTTTCTTTCTAGTGACAGTTTTTGAAATTCTGTTGGCTCGACGTGCAGGGATGCACTACTACAAAGTTATAATCCATCCGGACGAGACTCTCGGCATAATTACTTTCAGGAAGAAGTAGAAATGAGAGCAAACATTCAGAAAAAGCGAAAAGAAAAGTGGCAAAAGAAGCCCCCAAAAAAATATATACTAAAGATGAAATCTCTGAAATCGAAAAATTAAAGAAAGAAAATTTGAGACTGAAAATGCTTCTTATGCAAAAGAAAAGAAAACAAAAAAATATCACTACTATGTTGCAACGTCGTCATATTGAAGCTCTAAAAAAGAAGAACATTTGCAAACACAGTGTCAATAAATTTTTGGATGGAAAGAAGTGTCGAAAACCACTTGCGAGAACCATAATAAAACTTCAACTGCACAAGGGAAAATCAGAATATACAAAAGAAGAAAAAGATCTTGCGAAACACATGTTTTATTATTCCGCAAGTGGATATTCACGAATTAGAAAGGTTGGATTAAATCTCCCGTTAAAATCTTCTGTCAGAAATTGGATTTCTGAAACAGAAATTTGACCAGGATTCTGTGATAATATATTTACAAAAATTGAAGAAAATTTGTCCAAACTACCACCTTCTCAGACAGTTTGCTGTTTAAAATTCGATAAGATGTCGATAAAAAAATTTGAAGAATATAGCATAAAATATGACCTTATTGAAGGATTAACAGATCTCGGACCCCTGGGACGAAGCAATGAACCAGCGATACATGTTTTACTATTTTGTCTTGATAGTATTAATGCGGAAAATCCTTGGCGACAAATAGTAGCGTACTTTTTGACCGGAAAAAATTCAACGCACAAGGAGATTGTTCAACTCACCGAGATATGTTTAGAAAAATTGAAAAATGTAGGGGCAAATGTACAATTGATTAAATGTGACCAAGGTGGACCAAATAGAAAAGCTTTCAGTCATTGGAAAATTTCACCAGAAGAACCGTTTTTCTCATTGAACAATGAAACTTATTTTGCTTCCTTTGATTGGCCCCATCTTATCAAGCGATTGATTAGTCAATTGAGATTACATAAATATATTTATATTAATGGAGAAGTAATTATGTCTTTTCATGACTTATTTGCAACGTGACAATTTTACAAACAGTTAAGTACTTCAAATTTATTGAATCACATAACTTACACGCACTTTTATCCAAACAATTTTGAAGCCATGAATGTCAAAAGAGCTTTTCAAATGTTAAGTGCAAGATTCGCTGCAGCAATATCGACAGCAGGCCAAAGTAATGTATTGAAAAGTACTTCATGGAAAGCATCCGCGGATTTTGTTTACAAAATGAATAAAGTAATAGATGCTATGAATGTATATCGTTTAAATAATTGGAAAGGAGAAAAGGGACCGTTATCAGATGATAATACAATAGTTGAAGAGATATAACGTCTTTTATTAAATGGTGTTCGAACTGGAGTACTTCTCTCAACAAGATAACCAGACCTCCGTGCTTTGATGGAATGTTTACAACTGTACAATCAATTTTATTAATGTATCGTTCTATCAAACAAAAGTATCCAGACTTCAAGCTCGCCACTGCACTGCGCAACCAGGATTCCGTAGAGCATACATTCGGAAAAGTTAGAGGACACGGAGGATTCAACCGTAATCTCTGCGATTCACTACGAGAATGGTACGGTTAACGTTATATTTTATCAAGCGGATGTATTTATGGAAGCAACAGAGGCAATGTAATTTGTCCAGAAACTTCTTCGTTAACGGATGGTACGTCGATAGTCCGTGAAATGGAAACTAACACTGTCCCATTACAAGAAGAACTTACTTTTCCAATTGAAATGAATATTGACGACGGTAATGATGATCTCATTGCGACAGCTTTTGAAGAAATTACTAGGTGTTCAGGGCATCGATCATGTATTTTCACGTGAAACTTTTCACTTTTCATTTTTCACTTTTCACTTTTCATTTTTCATTCATCCAGATTTCTCGTGAAACTTTTCACGCATAGCGATCATGTAACGTAGCTTGGATGCGCGGAAAGTGAAATCAGTACAGCACTGCATATACGGCAAATCGCAAAATAATATAACCTATAACTTGACAGACAAAAATATAAAACATGAATGTGACTATGAAACAAAAGGAAATGTTGTTAAATTATTTAAAACGCAATTCCGAATTAGTGACGGGAAGAATATATAGAAAAACCGAAAGTCGATTACATTTGGTAAATTAAAAGTATTATTACATGTATTATAGAAAATGTTAAGAAATAAATAATTATTTTATAAAATATTTTTAGGCTAAATTGTGGGATGAAATTGCACAAGGCATCAATACAATTATCGAAGGTCCTCAAAAAGTGGTAAAGAATGGGCAAAGGTTATATAATTTTATTTTTATTATTTAGTTTTATGATATTAAAAGTGATTTTTGACGTGCTTCTATAGTATAAGCAACCAAAGTGTACCAAACTGCACCAATACCAATAGCAACTACTGATGGCAACTTTAATATATGTACCAAACAATTGCCAAAAATCGTCTTAAATAACACATTTATTTATTATTAACTGTAAAAAAATAATTTTGTTAATATAGACATGGAAAGACATAAAGAGTTACATATTGAAAAAAGAAGCAAAAAGACGCAGTTATGTGCAAGGGACTGGTGGTGGTCCGCCTTTAAAAATAGCTTTTTCAACCTTTGAAGAGGAAGTTTTGGAATTATTGACACCAGAGGCAGCTGGTATGGAAAACATTCCAGAAGGTGGAATTAACGTGGAAGAAAATCCTATTTTAGAACAAACAATACAAGATGCGGAAAATTCTCAAACAATAGAACAAGACGTGCACATGATGACTGAGGAAGATAATAGAAATATAGAAGACGCTGAAAATATACCACCACATAATAATATAGAGAAACGAAGAAAAGTTAATACGAAAATAAAGAATACAACAGGAGGTAATTTATGTAATAAAAATAATCTTACATATTAATATATGCAAAATTACTAATACATCTTACTAAGGGCCAGTTTCACCAACGTCGGTTAACTGTAACCTTCGATTAAACTTACTCTTCGCGTGTATTTCTAAGGGGGCAGTTAAAAAAAGATGATGAGTGAGTTTAACCGAAAGTTACAGTTAACCAACGTTGGTATAATTGGCCCTGATACATCTTAATAATAAATTTTTTAATAGAATATTTATTTTAAAATTATAGGAAACTCAATGCAAAAAATATCATATAACATGTTAGAACTACAAGAAGTAAAAGTAAAACTAAAGAAAAAGGAAGTAAAACTTAAAAAAAAGGCATTAAAAGTGCAAAAGAATATTTTATCCGAATTAATAGAGATAAAAGCAGCTTTAAAATCATGGGCTACAATTGAGACTTTATAATATGAAAAATAGATTCCAAAATATTAATGCAAATAAGAACTTAATTGACATTAAATATTTTTTTGCATAGTTTAGTTTACACAGTTTAAACACGTTCATATAGTTTATGCACAAAAAAATATTAATTTTATATTTGATTTTCTTTATTTTATAATTTTTATTTTATTTTGTTTGAGTTACGTGATACATAAATAAAACTGTGATACTAGTATTTCTTGATGTAATATATAAAATATAAAATAAAATTAAGTTTTTTATGCAAAATATCTTTGAATTATTGTTTCTCGCACTATGTTTCCTCTTGCACGCATATTTCCATAGATATTGTCTTCTACTTCAATATCTTCCTCTTCAATCTCTTCTCTATATATTTCACCATCTGCAATGTTATAATGTTTGGCCGTTTGAACCGTTTGGCAATATTATGCAGTACACAAGCCGCATTTACTATAAGTGCTGAAATAAAGATAATAAATTTCTACAGTAATAAATTTTAAACATATTTCTTATATATCTATATAAAATATAAACAAATTACATTACCTGCAAATTCTGGAGAATAATGTAAACCTCTTTCTTTACGTAAGCATCTCCAGCGCCCTTTCAATACTCAATAGATGCCTGGCACATACAGCTTAGAAAATCTTGTCCAACTCTTCTTTGATAGGACCCTGAACTTACAAAATTTAACGTTGCTAGAACCTTTACAATTAAAAAAAAATAATTAAGATATATTTACAATAGCTTACATAACTATTATAATTTGCAACATGTGAGCAGTATATTTTGATATAATAGATATTTATCTTTAACTTGATAATTATTTTACCTTTAATTCCAATGGAATCGCTGTTGGTCTTACAGCTTCTTGCACATAAGGTCGTATGTTTATGCATAATGCCAACACAGCATCTTTTGAAAGCCTGTGCATTAAATATTTTTAATATATATATATTTATATTTACAATATATTTACACTGTTACATAAAATAAAATAAACAAGATATATAATAAATAAGATACAATAAATTCAAAGTTCTATGTATAAAAACTATTTTTATTTTAAAATATATAAATTATTATATTTATGTAATTTACCTTTATACTTTTCTTCATGTTTTTATTTTTAATATTTAATCTTGTTAAAGTATTTTTTTACCTACCGATATAAAGAAAGAAATTGTGATTCTGGAATTTCAAAAGGGTTAACTGCATCTCGCAGTTGTCTTCTCTGTATTCTTAATATATTCTTTTCTTCCTCATTAGCCATTTGCAAAACCCACCATACTACAGCCATATTATAATTATGCATAAAAATATTATTAAAACGATATAACTATACTATTATAATTGTATGTCGATGAATGCTAACAAGAATGTATACGTACATATGTACCATACCACATTTATTCTAATTCCGAAGTACATTTATTAATTCCCTAGATTTCCGCCTTTCCGCCACCAAGTTTCATGGCGAAAAAGTTCACGTGAAAAGTTTCATATTTCCGCGGTTGCGAGAGGTACATGATCGCGCGAAATCATAGAGTTCACGTGAAACTTTTCACTTTTCACGTTTCCACCCTAGGGGAAAAGTACATGATCGCTGCCCAGAACAGAACTACTCCGACAATCTAGTAATGAATACGATCGACGAGAATAACATCAATTCACCATGGACATATGAAGGAAATGCAATTGCATATTTTGCAGGGTACATTGCTCGCTATGGTTACGAAAAAAACTAAATGTGACAGCTGCCGTGAAACAAATATCAAAACACCGATGGAAGGATTAAACTATAATGAGATCTATGGCGTCGCTCGCCACTTCGCTTGGCCTCGCTGGCCGAGTTTGCTCGTTGGGAAAGGAGGCGCAGCGTGTAGGTCCGTGAATGACGAGAGTTGTGGTATTTGATATATACACCGCGTTTATTCTGATGCTATATGTACAGTATACTATATGTACGGTATTTACAAGTGTTGAATGTGGCCCTGAGAAGGACCGTTTATGGAGTATTATATGTGGCCCTGAAAAGGGCCGTTTCTCTGCTTCTACTGTGGACGTCGCTCACTCCACACAAGGCAGGGTCTCGTTAGTGTACGGTGGAGCGGCTGGCGTTGGCCCCACTTTCTCCACGCCGGAGGTGTACCGGGCGGCGTATGAGACGTTGCGTTGTCGGGATTCGGCTCGTCCGTCTGCGTGGCCTGCGTGTCGGTGGTGCACGCCGTCTGGACGCTCCTCTCGCTGGTGGTCGGCCTCTCGTTGACAACTGTGGTCTCCCACTCGCTGCCGGAAGTTCTGCGCCTCCGCGTCGTTGGCTCGTGGGCGAGCTTGAAGGCCTCGGTGGACTCTGGCCGGTGGCACGGTCTGCGTTCCCTGTGCCCGATAGTCGCTCGGCGACGGCGGAAGAGGTGAGAGTAGCGGCGGCACGGTGAAGCGAGGTGAGGTGCGTCTCCGGAGGCGGATGTCCCACGTGGTCAGCAGTTCTCGAGGGGGCCTGGTGAGTGGTCCCGGCGGCGATTCCAGGCGAATCAGCTTCCACGTCGCAGGACTGGCGTCCTGTGGCTGCTCCGGCTGTTTCGGCGGCAGCGATGGACGGGAAGTTGGCGGCCTCGTGTGGCTCCGTCGGCGCTCCAACGTCAATTATCAAAATGAACTCTCGCTATTAGTGACTTCCTTTACAGGAGGACCACTGCAGGAGATGCTCGCCGATGCCTTCGCTGTGGGCCTTTATATTCTGTCGCTGTAGAATTTTAAACGCGAGAAAGCTCAGCCGCCTGGTGGTGAAAGCACGTTATCCTCGTCACGATGAAAGCACGTGTTCACCGCGCGCGGCCGGCTGGCGCGCTCGCTCCCGGCAGGACGCGCATAACGGGCTGCCGTTAGGCAGGTGCGCGTTGCGCGTAATTGTGTGGCGGTTGAGGCACCGCTTGTCAGGGCGCTTCCAACCGCCACAAGATCTATATTCAGCTACGTGAATATGAACACAGAGACGAAGATGGACCTGAAGTTGAAGTTATGAATGGCTATCAAGACCAACGGATACATTTTTGAATATTGTCGCTCTTCAACTTAAAGCATTGAATTCATGCTACGAAAAGTATTGGCATTTTAAAGATGTGAAGAAAAAGTTTCTTGAAATTTGTATAAAACACGTCCAGCATGCAGATGAACATTGGTTTGAACAGAACAACGAGTGTTATCCACGTAGAATCCAAATGTTAGACTTTATATTAAGAGTCAAAATATATGCAATTGCAAAAAAATAACACTGGAGGAAGAGAAGGAATAAATACAGCATCTAGAAGATCAAAAGAAATTGAGACAAGATGTCAAAAACTGAGAAATATAAAACATATTTAAAATCGTCTATTATGGCCCAACTCAAAGTTTTCCACTTAAATTAATTTTTACATTTTAAGCGTAAAGTCGATCGTCGTAATAAGTAATGTCAAAATGCATTCTGCGCTCGCCGCAGTGATTATTGTCAAAATGCATTCTGCGCTCGCCGCAGTGACTACTGTCAAAATGCATTCTGCGCTCGCCGCAGTGACTACTGTCAAAATGCATTTTGCGCTCGCCGCAGTGACTATTGTCAAAATGCATTCTGCGCTCGCCGCAGTGATTATTATTGTCAAAATGCATTCTGCGCTTGCCGCAGTAACTATATTGTCAAAATGCATTCTGCGCTCGCCGCAGTGACTACTGTCAAATTCTGCGCTTAGCGCTGTTCATAATGTGCAAATAAAATATACGCTCGCTCATCTATCTGAATTAGTGTCATCTTGTGCACTGTGTTCATACAAGAATTTGTGCAAATGGAGTAAATTGCTACCTATATGTGCACATGGGTCCATTTATATCTTACCGTTTAGAGTACAAAATATATATTTTCTAATGGGTAGATATGATTGCAACCCGTCTGTAATACAGCAGCGTGTTTATAATCCGGTAAGTAAATTAATAGCAAATTGTTGCCAATTTGACATTAAACTCACTTACAAAGAACTTTGCCCATTTTTATAAAGGTTTTAGGTTCCTCGCGTCTAGTAACGAGATTTAAAATGAATAGTATATTGTGCACCAAGGGGCGAAAGTAGAGTTTTTCAGACGAGTGTGAAGTTTGCCACCCGAGCCGAAGGCCAGGGCGGCGAATCACACGAGTCTGAAAAAGCTTCGCCCCGAGATGCACACGATATTTTCACAATACCTTTACGGAAAGTTTGACTTCCATGCCTAGAGAGAAGTGAGAGTGGTCAATTTCAAGCCAGGGCTTACTTTCCTCCCTAGGGCGGAAAGTGGTTACTTTCCTCCCTAGGGCGGAAAGTGATTACTTTCCACCCGCTAAACAGGGAGGAAAGTGGTTACTTTCCGCCCGCTATGCGGCACCTGGCGTGAAATTGACCGCTTTCGCCCCTCTCTACAGGCATGGAAAGTCGAACTTTCCGTGGAGGTGTTGTGAAAAGATTATTGTTAGAGGATCGAAATATTTCTGTATAAACATAATCCTTTATTGTAAGTTAATACCGTTCAAAGATACATTTTTTAAAAAATTAGAAAAATGTACGAAATGGTTTTGTTTTATTCGATTTTTCGACGTCCTATAGGCACCTCCCTGTGATGACGGATAATAAACTATTTAAATATATCAATTGAAGTACCTTATACAAATAAATGTTTTACTACTAATCCAGCTAATTGCAAGTTTCTGGATGTGTTTCAGGGATATTCAAAATAATTGATTGTATTCATTACCACTATCATCACAGAGAAATGTCCTGAATACCGAGAAATCGAATGAAAGAATGCTATATAGTATATTTTTCTAATGTTTCAGAGAGTGTATCTCTAAACAATGTCGACTTAGAGGATTGTGACTGTAGAATATTTTGATCCTCTAACAATAATTTTTATTTTAGCAAAGTCCTCGTTGTTAGACACGAGGGTTCTGAAATAGAGGGTTCTTTGTGGCAAATCCAATTATCAATAAAGTGAAACGTGATATAAAATAATGTAAAATTTCATAAAGTGAGAGAATGTAAATGTAATATTTTATTATAAAATAACAATAAATATTTTAAATTGAAAATCTTCCTATACTTTTCTTCCCGATAAATCATGTAATGGTCATCACCTGCGATGATGTTTAAAACTTCCCAGAGAACTTTGTTCCCAATTGCAAATAACACTTAATATATTAATACTAAAAAGCAACGCACATTAAAATATGTTTAACGCATTACATTTGTTTTGCTTTTTCACTTAACTTTTGCATTTACTTACAATAGATTGGGCAGTAAAAATAATCAATAACTCAATAACATAATGTTTTGTCGTTTATAGATCTTCGCAAGTTCGAATTCCATTTCAACGATGACAAAACCTTTTCCTGTTCATATTTTTTATTGTTCCTATCGTATATCGACTGATATCTTTCGGGAGGTTGTATCTCAAAAACTGTCACTTTACACTATTCGTAAATTTTTGTTTTGTTGATAAGCAACAAACAAGATAGTTTGCTTTACTGTTCAAAAGTATAGTAATTGGAATTAAAATACAGCTTTATTGTTTAATTTGATATTATTCGTGGAAAACAAACGCAAAAACGCAATTTTTATAGATATAACGCACTTCAAAATTGTAATCAAATGAAAAAGATACGACATATTTATTTTGAATAACATTTATTATTGTCATTTAAAAATAAATATGTCGTATCTTGTTCATTTAATTATAATTTTGAAGTGTCGTATCTACAAATACGAGAAAATACGAGAAAATTTCGACAACTATAATTAATTTTTGGTCATCTATTTCAAGATAGGATATAGACACTTAGCTTCGGGGTTGTCTGACTGAGCATTTAAGCAGAAAAACCGGAAATTGTGTAAAATCGACCTCGAATTGTGTATGATACGACCTCCCGAAAGATATTAGTCGATATGTAAAAAATATATTTCTTGATTAAATTAATAAATTAAAATGTAAGAAATTAATAATAAAATAAAAATTAATGTTATAAACTAAAATTAAAAATATTAGATATTAATTAAAATTTAAAAAAAATAAAAATTATAATCAATATTTTATAAACTAAAAATGTTTTTGTAACATTCTTTGCAGCGTGTGTGGAGATGAGTATAGTATCGATATTGTTAAATTGATTTTATCAATTTAATTATGTGATTGTACGTTTCAGTTTCAGACTGCGTTTCAAGATTGAAAGTACGGCACGTGTAATTGACGAAACGAAAAAATATACTTTTAAAATTTACACAAAAAATTGTTACTATATAGGTAAACAAAATTCAGCCTGACCGTATTTGGTAGTTTAATTTGATGAAAATATTAATTTTATGAAATTACCAGGGAAATTACATAAAAGTTTATTTGAAATTTTAATTGACATACAAACATGAAACTCTCCTACACTGCTCGGGGGGGTATTAAGTGCTCCCCGGATTCGCGATTGGCCTGTAGCTCGGGTGGTTCGAAGGACCAGAGGGACCGCTCCCTCACGAATGCAACGAGTTTAAATCGAATACGCGAAAGCATGCGACTCACCGTATCGTTGCCCGGCTGGCTGTGGAGGTCGTCCTTCCTTCCGGTATGAGCTCTCCTTGTAGCGGGAGGAGCAAGCAGGCAAGCAGGAAAGGAGCGTGCGAGCAGGCAGCGGGCGCACAGAGCAAGCAGGCAAGCAAGCGAAAACTAGTGCACTGGTCGATGGCTGTTCTATCTGAGTGTATTCTATCACGTACGGACGATGAGTGAGTGCTCCGGCACTCTCCAGCTCGCGCTCCTGCAAGTACGGCGCGAGCGAGTACCAATTTCCACAATTAGGGATGCCACCCGCGGGCGGGCAGCACGAGTCGGGTGAGTCGCGCGAGAATTGGCAATCCGATCGCGGCCCGCCAACGTTTCGCGCGAGTCTATGAACACGGAATTGCCGTTATCGACAATAACGGCTCAACGATACGCAAATGTGATGCAGTTCAAGCGACTTAGAGCTAACACAATTCAAATGAAGAGTAACTTATCAACTAATCAAAACGTATGTACAGCTATTTACATGCGAGCTCCGAACATACACAGTATAAATAATAAATATAATTAATAGAATAAGTTTATTAAAGAAGCATCGCGAATTAAAATATTATCTTTTATTTGCTCTTAAAAGAAATTTCTTATGTCATTTATGATTAAAAATATATAATTAATGCATGATTATTAACACCGAGATTAACACAAAATCTATTGCGTCAAAAAGTTGCAACTATATACCATTCAGAATTTATGAATTATTTTTTAATTATGTATTCGAAGTTAAGGGTTTTTTATAAATAACCGCAATATTAATCGGATGGCAAAGTTAATTAAAAATAGCGGATATTAAAAATAAAAATAAATTTTTACTTTTGATATCCGGCCGCTTTATGGCTCCGACATTTTAAATTTATCAACTGAATTTAACATTAGATTAATATTTAGCAACCTGAAAAACTCTTAAGTTTAAATAACAAAAAAAATTTTATAGTTTCTTAATTAATGGTCTATGTAAGTCGCAACTTTAATGCAATAGACTCTATGTTAATCATCAATATTTTTTTAACTACAATTGACATAACAAATTTTTTTTAAGGGCTGAAAGTCCTAACAATTAACATACATAATTTTGATTGCAATATAACTTCTCTAACACGTCACGCGGAGTTCTCGGCTCAGAGATCAGTGCTCTAATTCTGTAACTGTTAATAACAATTTGTTATCATTATATTGTCGTTGCGCAGCTTTTTTATCATATATTATATCTGCACAACGATAATATAACGATGATAACAAAACTGTAGTTATAAGAATTACAGAATATAGCCTTAACGACGCGATTTATCGACTGTTAGCGACTTCGTCCGAAAATGACCTGCTTTATCTTAAGAATGTAGTTACTGCATTGACCACTACGAAAATCACGGTATGACGCTGAAACCATTGAGAAATTCTGGTCTCGTCTCAACCCGGACCTTTGGCTATCTGTCTATTAATCTGTGGCTGCGGCGGTGAAGGCCGCGTATGTGGGGGACTCACGCGTTCCTGCGGATGATGTTGAGGTGAGCCGGGTCGCAGTACTCGCCCTGTGGTCTAATGTGGTTGGTTTCGCCCAACCAGCACCGGGGGCAGCGAACTTTCTCCGGCAAAGGGTAGGCGAGCACTACCACGCGCGGATCTTGCTGCTGACCGCGCGCCTCTGCCATATCGAAAAGAGAGATGTAAAAATAGGCAGAATAAATAGGAAATAATAAATAAATAAGTTAATAAATAAAAGTTATATGCACGGCACCCCCGGCGACGCCCGGGGAGCGCGGATGCAACGGGCCGCGTGTCCCGTCCACAGGGCCGCTCACAGTGTATAATCTAAAACCGTCACAAGCACAACGTGGCACTTGCTCCGAAATCAGGAAATACATCGCGAAAGATACCCGTCGCACCCACAATCACCGTACGCACCGGTCAACGCCGCGGAACTTGGGCGCGCGGTCCCAGGGCGAGTAGTCGCGGCACTCCACTATCACACGTTTCGCGGCACTATAAAATTTATTTCCCCGGGAATTAGGCTTCGCAATATAATTTTACAGACGGAAATTTCCCGGAGAACACGAAAATAACACTTATATTAACACGCGGACTTCGCTTCCCGGCCGGCACACGCGCGAACACTCACACTCGAAAATCGATCTTTCTAACCTAAAATCGTGTGCCGGCAAATGCTCTCCGAGCTTTTATCTAATACTATAACTATAGACTCTGAATATTAAAAAGATTTTTTAGCTTTACTACGGTTATTGAGCCGGTCCCGGCGGTACTGCAATACCGGGTCGACCCGCGGCAGGGCCGGAGCAAGCCCCGGGACCCCGCTTGGGCTCAAAAATCAGTTTAATATTCTGATTGTGAGTGTCGATGGGCTCACGCATCAGCAGCGGTGGTGGTGGAGTCAGCTGCCCCCGGAAGCAGCACAAGTTTGACGAGTGGCCGGACAAATTTGGAGGCGGCCGTGCGTACGGTCACCACGCGAACGACGCCGTCGTCTCCAGGATGCAGCTTCAGGATCCGTGCGAGAGGCCATCGGTTCGGCGGAGTGGTTTCGGACCAAATTAAGCATAGAGAGCCGACATCCGGGAGGGTGACAGCCACTTTGGTTTAGAAGCGAGATGCTGAATGCATTCGCGGGTCCACCGTTGCCAAAAATGATCGCGCATTTTTTTGCACCAGCTGCCATCGAGATAACGTGTTGTCCGGCCTCTCTCCAAGTGACGGCTCAGGTGCGGCCAGCAGAGGGGCCCCGATGAGGAAGTGCCCCGGGGTCAGTGCCGTGATGTCATCGGGGTCATCGGACAAGGCCTGAAGCGGCCGTGAATTTAAGCACGCCTCAACCTGAGCGAGGAAAGTGGCTATTTCCTCGGAAGTGAGGGTCGTCTCGCCGATGACACGTCGCAGGTGGAACTTGATGGATTTCACTGCGGCCTCCCAAAGTCCGCCGAAATGCGGAGCGGAAGGCGGATTAAAATGCCATCGGATTCCGTGAGTGGAGGCGTCGTGAGTGATGCGCCGGCAGTAGTTAGTATAGGCTAATTCCTTCCCGGGAGCTCTGAGGGGGGGTGAGGGAGGGGGGGGGGGTATTGGATTACGCGGGGGGTGAGGGGGAGGGGGGGAGGGGGGAGGGGCGGGGTATCGGGTTATACAGGGGTATCGGATTTCGCGGGGGGTGAGGGGGAGGGGAAGGGGGCGGGGTATCGGGTTACACAGGGGTATCGGATTTCGCGGGGGGGTGAGGGGGAGGGGAAGGGGGCGGGGTATCGGGTTACACAGGGGTATCGGGTTAAACAGGGGTATTGGATTACGCGGGGAAGGGGGGGAGGGGGAGGGGTGACCTTGGCATACCAAGTGTATGACTCACCGGGGGGATGACTCACCGGGATGACTCACCGGGATGACTCACCCGCGTTCGCGGTCACGTTCGCGGTCGCGGGTCCGCGGGTCCGCGAGTCCGCGCGGGGGGTCCGCGTTCGCGCCGCGGTCCGCGTTCCTTATCACTCAGTTCAAACTCGCTCATCATTATCATTGTTCTTTCTCTTCGAGCTGTTCGCTCGAATCTTCATTCATTTCGCGCAATGCAGCTCGTGCTCGTGTAACACTCAAGCGATCGTTTTCCGGCCATATGGCGTAATCACCTTCACTGTTCCTAGGTACTTCGAAGTCAACTCTAATCCACCGATTTCAGAGTTTATCGCAAAACGCGTCTTCGTCTTCAGCGCTCATGTAACGAAATCTCGTTGGAATTTTCATCGAAACTCCACTCATATATCGTTTCGCCATACTACCGAAAGCTGCTATTGTTCGTATCCACAGTTCTTCCCGCACACATGGATTTCCGATCGCCCTTCGCAGAGGGTACGTCGTCAGATTCCAGCGAGCGTCCTCCTTCACCTCCTGATTAAAGCGATTCTCATTCCACAAGATCGGCGATGGAGTCGCTCTGTTTTGCAGCGAGTCATCGGAATCGGAATCGGACGCATACATTATCGATTTTGGTTCCATTATTGTCTCCGTTGACAGTGTAAAAGTGAAAAAAAATCAAAAGTTTTATGTATATAGTTTTGTCACAATCGTAAAAATTCTCTTGCAGCAGCAGTTAGATCACATTACAATATACTACGAGACTTCCTCGACAGAAGGAACAAAACAATCACAAAGGCGACTAATTGCGTCACTAATCCATCAAAAAAACGAAAATATATCCGGACGCGTTTAAGCACGCTCACGGCCTCGGCGAGACTGAATTCAATGCAGAACGGAGAAGTCACCAGAGAAAAATATAATGGCGGTGTATAAAACTGATAGTCGCTTCCAGCGAAAAGTAAGATAATATACGTCTCGCGCTACAAAGGCGAGCGCCGACATCCGCTAGAAGTCCGGCTGCTTGAATTTACAAAACAAATATCGCGTACCGTAACATGAAGGCGAGGCGCCGATGCTCCGGTGAACGTTGCATATGTACGGCTCGAATAGAAATGCGTGCGAAGAAAATATAGTATGAATTATAATTAAAAAAAAAACAATCTATCTACGCAGTACGTAAAAGGAAGAAATAACGTCACCGGGACAATGATCGACCCGATAACGCATCGAACCTGTGGGAACATGTTCGTCGTAAACAAATTTTTTTCTTTGAGAAGAGGGCTGTTATTGCGCAGACGTATCTATTTCACACTATTTTTTTGCAACGTAGTGCGTGAAACAAATGAAGAAATGACATCATCGGGGATGATGATCGACTCGATAACGCGTCGAACCTGTGGGAACATGTTCGCTGTAAACAAATTTTTTCTGGGAAAAGGGGGTGTTATCGCGTAGACTAAACAATCTATCTACGCAGTACGCGGAACAAAGGAAAAGATTTTTTTAAAAATCAGTTGGAGTGAGAGAGAGAGCAAAGGGTATATAACGAGAGATGAAGCGCATCGAGCTGCAGTAGTAAGATTTGAGAGCTATACGTCGATCACGATTTATTTTATGGTTAAACACGTTATCGTGTGCAAGTGCTCTGTAAAAGAGAATCTTTTATCGCTCAGTCGCAAAGATGTTCGTCCTGCTGTCGAGACCTTCGGACATTCGCGATTTTAGCGCCGAACAGCTGCAATTTGTGCCGAAGACCGTTTTGTTGCAAATGTGCGGCGATCACGTCTACTACGTGGGACAAGCTTCCGGAGCATATAAAGGCAGATCTGGAGGTTCAGACCTATCGTCGCTGTGACGAACATTGGAATCAACCGTGGCAGGAAACGCACATCGACGGTCCCGCTCCGATGATCAAGGATTGCGGCGAGTGTCAACGAAAACACCATTAGCTTTCGCGACGTGAACATTTTTGTGAAAATTGATACTTTGATATCCCTTTCTTCAGTTTATATGAACTTATGTTGGAACACTATCGCATTCAATATTCCTATCGACATTGTCCAGCGTATCATCGACGCGTGTGCAAGTGCTCCTTCGAAGATTGTGGCGTGATCTACCGCTCTTCAATAGTGCGAAAGTGATCAAACATGGATCAGTTCGAGCAAACTGAACGCGATCTATTGGAACTGTCCGACCAAGTAGCTACCGTGGGTGAATTTTTCACATGGGCGCTGCAATGCGCGGAATTCGTCGAGCAGCTCGAAACACGCTGTAGTGCCAAACGTTCGCGGCTCACGATTGGGAAGAGGCAATCGTTGGTTGCCAGAATCGCACGACTCGAGGGTGCGAAGACGCGACTGGAAAGACAATTTATCCGTAGCGGTGGTGATTATGCGAACGCCGGTAACAGTGCCGACACGCGCGCGACAGAACTCGTATGGCGAGAAATCGATGTCGCGTTCGAAACGCGGATAATGACCGGCGCGGTAATTAATACGGACCATATAGAACCGCGACAGTTTCTGGAAGACGCCTGCAGCGTAGTGTGCAGACGAGTGCGAGACATTTTAAAAACACATAATTGTGTTAAAGTGAACACCGCGTTCAACGGAGAGTTTGTGACGGGTGATAAACGTGCCAATAAGAGTCTGTGTACAAATAACAAAGAACTCTGTCGTACATCGCACTTGCGCGAGTGGTACGAGCGGTACGTTATCGAGCCCACATTAACGTCCCTCGGGGAGTTCCAGGAACGCGACAGTG
This sequence comes from Temnothorax unifasciatus, assembly GCA_030770225.1. Taxonomy (NCBI): domain Eukaryota; kingdom Metazoa; phylum Arthropoda; class Insecta; order Hymenoptera; family Formicidae; genus Temnothorax; species Temnothorax unifasciatus. The sequence goes on from JASTWK010000586.1 coordinate 96,540, forward strand.
GGTGGGCGTTGACGCGAATCCTCAATTTGACGGTGAACGTCAACAGATACAATCCTATGCGCGCGGGATGTCACGTCAATTTACCGCAAAAAATTAAATCGAAGAATGCGGTGATCAATGTGCGATCAATGGACAATGCGTGCTTTGCGTGGTCAGTGGTTGCCGCCTTGCATCCAGTCGAAAGACATTCAGAACGGGAATCATCATACCCGCATTATTCAACGATACTGAATTTTTGTGGCATTGAGTTTCCAATGACTTTGAAACAGATTAAAAAGTTCGAACGACTCAACGACGTGTCGATCAACGTGTACGCCATCGAGGGAGAGAAGACGCCGAACGTTCTCCCGATACGACTCACCGACCGAACGAGTGACAAACACATAAATCTATTGTATGTGCAGGACCCGCGAGACGACAACGTGGGACATTTCGCGTGCATAAAAAATCTATCGCGCCTCGTGAGCTTGCAAATTAATAAGCATGGACACACAAAGTACATTTGTGATCGGTAAGTGTCTATACTTCTTTTAATAATATATAGAATATATTATATTTAGTGTATTAAAAAAAAAATTACAATAATTGTATGTTTTTTTTGCAGATGTCTCCACTACTTTAATTCAAGCGACAAGTTGCAGTCTCACACGGCAGACTGCCGTGAGGTAAACGACTGCGCTATCAGACTGCCGAGCGAGGACAACAAGTGGCTGAACTTCAAGCAGGAAAGAGCGATTTCCCTTCGTGGTGTATGCCGATCTGGAGTGCGTGCTGAAGAAGACACAACCGGACACGGAACACGCGTCATACGCATATCAACATCATCGGGTCTGTAGTATAGGATACTACGTACAGTGCTCGTACGACGAAACGTTATCGGCGTATCGATTTCGTCGCGATAATGACTGCGTCGCGTGGTTCGTCGAGGAACTCAACGGATTGGCGCATCGCGTAAAGAACATCTTGTCCGACATTGTGTGCATGATAGACCTAACGCGAGACGAGTGGGAGACATTTCACAGCGCGACGCTGTGTCACATTTGCGAAAAACCGTTTGCGCCGGATGAAAATCGTGTACGTGATCATTGCCACCTGACCGGGCGTTATAGAGGTCCAGCACATTCGACGTGCAATCTGAATTATAAGGATTCTCACTTTATTCCAGTCATTTTTCACAATCTATCGGGCTATGACGCACACTTTATTATCAAGGAGATAGCTGCCGCGTTCGAAGGCAAAATCGATGTACTACCTATAACAAAGGAAAAGTACATCTCGTTCACGAAGCATGTGAAAGACACCGCCGAAAGAACAGATTCGCGAAGCGATATAAAATTACGGTTTATCGACTCGTACAAATTTCTGAGCGCGAGTCTCGCAAAATTAGCATCCTTCCTCGATAAGGATAAATTGAAAATTATACGTTCCAAATTTTCCACTTTATCCGACGACGATTTCGAATTATTGACGCGAAAAGGTGTCTTTCCATACGAATACGTGGACAGCGTCGACAAGCTGGAGGATACGTGTTTACCGCCGCGCGACTCATTTTACAGTTCTCTGACCGGTGACACAGTATCCGAGAGCGATTACGCGCACGCTGCGAACGTATGGCAGCGATTCTCCGTTCGAACCCTGGGCGAATACAGCGATCTATACCTGAAAACCGATGTCTTGCTGTTGGCCGACGTGTTTGAGAATTTCCGCGACAGCTGTATCGCGAGTTACGGACTCGATCCCGCGTACTACTACACTTTACCAGGCTTTACGTGGGACGCCATGTTGAAACATACGTGTATCAATTTTGAACTGCTGACCGACATTGACATGGTCATGTTCATCGAACGTGGTATTCGCGGTGGTCTGAGTCAATGTTCAAATAGATACGCGCAGGCCAACAACAAGTACATGAAGTCGTACGATTCATCGAAACCGTCTTCGTATTTGATGTACTTCGATGTCAACAATTTGTATGGCTGGGCGATGTGTCAGCCACTGCCCTACGCGGAGTTTCGATGGGTCGAAGACGCGTCAAATTTCGACTTCAGCGCGATCGCTTTGGATTCGCCTACGGGCTATATTCTCGAGGTTGACCTAGAGTATCCGCAGGATAAACACGACGCGCACACTGACCTACCGTTCTGCCCGACACGCGATAAACCGCCCGGAAAACAACAGGCTAAACTTCTCGCCACCCTGCATGATAAGAAGCGTTACGTCATCCATTATCGCAATCTGCAGCAGTGTACGCGTCACGGCCTTCGCGTCACAAAAATACATCGCGTATTGCAATTCGCTCAATCTGCGTGGCTCCGCGCTTACATCGAACTCAATACAAAATTTAGAACACGGGCTAAAAATGAGTTCGAAAAAAAATTTATATAAATTAATGAACAACGCTGTTTTCGGGAAGACGATGGAGAACGTACGCAATCACGTAGATGTAAAATTACTGACGAAGTGGGACGGACGATACGGCGCGGAGGCAATGATCGCGCGACCGAATTTCCACAGCAGGAGCGTGTTTTCGGAAAATCTGGTAGCCGTCGAACTGCGCAAACTCGAGGTGAAATTCGACAAACCGATCTACGTCGGCATGTGCATCCTCGACATGTCGAAGGTGTGCCTGTACGAATTTCACCACGAATACATGTCTCCCCTGTACCGCGACTCGTGTAGAATCATGTATACCGATACGGACAGTCTGATTTATCATATCGAGTGCGACGACGCGTATGAGAACATGAAACGTGATATAGTCAGGTTCGACACGAGTGATTACGCGGTAGATAACGCTTATGGTATGCCGCTCGTGAATAAAAAAGTGCCGGGCTTGATGAAGGACGAGAATAACGGTGCGATCATGACCGAATTCGTCGGACTTAGGGCGAAAATGTACGCCTTGCGAGTGGATGGTAAAAAAGACTGTAAAAAAGCGAAAGGTGTGAAGAGCAACGTCGTAGCGCGTACTATAACGTTCGAGGATTACACGAGGTGTCTGAACGATGAGATCGAAATGACGCGACGGCAGTCCTGTATACGATCAAAAATGCACGAAGTGTACACTATCAGTGAGACGAAAATCGCTCTGAGTCCATACGATGATAAGAGATACATCTTGCCGGATTCGACCGATACGTTGCCCTGGGGGCATTTCAGAATATAACGTAATATATGCAATATATGTAATATAATGTATGTACGTATGTATATATGTATATATGTATGTAATGTATGTAGTAGTAGTAGTATAACATGATATATGTATATATGTATGTAACGTAATATAATGTAGTAGTATAACATATAAATGTATGTATGTATGTATGTATGTATGTAATGTATGTAGTAGTATAACATGATATATGTATGTATGTACGTAACGTAATATAATGTAGTAGTAGTATAACACATGTATGTAATGTATGTATATAACGTAACGTATGTATTATGTTAATGGAAGGATATTAATAAAGATATCGTACATGTATTTGATATTTAATATTTTTTTATTATATACTTTATATGTATTACATATTTCAGATACTTTACATGTATTATTTTTTATATTAAGAATAAAATACAGTTTGCACGAATTAAATAACATTGTTCTTGTGTATCCAAGAGTTGTGCGATCCGTCGAATCCCAGCCATTTCACGTAAACCTCGTCGCCTCTCCTGCGCAGTACTTCCTCCACGAGATACACGTCAGGATAAGTCGCGCGATTCTTATAAAATCTTTCGTAAAAGGCGTTTGCATTTTCGTAGAGTCGCTTTAATTCATTTTCCTTTTCACGTTAACTTTCGTGCTCGCCGCTATTATCGTCTCTAAGTTTATTAGGGATTATTATAATCTTAGTTATTGAGAATTCTCACTGTCGTTTTATTTACTCGTCTATCCATCTCGTTCTTTTTTTATTTATTCATTTTTTCCTCTCGCTAACGCATACGCTAAATTGTAAAATATTTTATTAAAAAAATATAATTATGGTTTTCCCGTCTCTCTCTCTCTCTCTCTCTCTCTCTCTCTCTCTCTCTCTCTCATAGGTTCCGATAAATCCACATCAATGGTCAAAGTCTCAATTTTGTTGTTGTACCGATAAACCAGATGGAATCTGATAGACTTTCTATCGTTGTCTAGAAGTTTCTATCGGTCTTTTGCAACAGGGAAGGTAATCCTATTCTCATTAAATGTGTTTGTATAATGTGAACGATTCGAGATCGAAGTCGATTTTACAAATGATATTATATAATTATAATATTATACTATATAAAATATTAGATATAAAAGAGTTAAATTTAAAAAATGTGACATAATTTAAAAATCTATCTAAATTGTGATCCAAACATAAGAAAATAAAAAAACTAAAAAGTTTCTACCAAAAAGTTTACCTCTTTTTCCCCGGGGAAATAATTTAAAAATCTATCTAAATTGCGATCCAAACATAAGAAAATAAAAAAACTAAAAAGTTTCTACCAAAAAGTTTACCTCTTTTTCCCCGGGGAAAAAGAGGTAAACTTTTTGGTAGAAACTTTTTAGTTTTTTTATTTCTTATGTTTGGATCGCAATTTAGATAGATTTTTAAATTATGTCACATTTTTTAAAGGACCACGCACACAAACACGGAAATCTGGGCCCCGGTCAAATTTCTCCAAACTTTGAGATTTTTTAGCTTATGACCCCCCAATCAAAAGTCCTTATGGGCTCGAACCTCCAGGAAGTCATGGAAAACAGTTATGGGGTATGGAAGTCGACGAAATATAAGTAGTCGAGTATACACGTTTTCTCGAATTCAAGGGGATCTATTATAATAACTAATGGGACAAAACTTTTTGAAATTGGAGAGGACTATCTGATAGTCTGGACCAATAAAGCCTAACTAGGGTCCGGTAGGGCCCAGTAAGGGCCGAGCCAGGTTTTTATGATGGAAATCTGGATTCATCGCAGAATTAGATTCTGTGACTAGGAATATATTCAGATCGTAACCGACCCGACCAATTAAAGCAAGATCCGGTGTGAACCCGACCAATTAAGGCAAGATCAGTTTGTGGACCCGACCAATTAAGGCAAGATCCGGTGTGGACTCGACCGGTTAAAGTAAGATCCGTTGTGGACCCGACCAATTAAGGCAAGATCCGGTGAAAACCCGACCGGTTAAGGCAAGATCCGATGTGAACCCGACCGGTTAAGGTAAGATCCGTTGTGGACTCAACCAATTAAGGCAAGATCCGGTGTAGCGGTGTAGCGACGGGTTAAGGTAAGATCCGTTGTGGACTCGACCAATTAAGGCAAGATCCGGTGTAGCGACCGGTTAAGGCAAGATCCGATGTGAACCCGACCGGTTAAGGTAAGATCCGTCGTGGACTCGACCAATTAAGGCAAAATCCGGGGTAGACCCAACCAGTTAAGGCAAGATCTAGGTGTGGACCCGACCGGTTAAGGTAAGATCCGGCGTCAACTCTCCTACATATATCAATATGTATCTATCTCAATTATGAACATTTCTTCCACCAGCATCCGCGATATTAGCAAGGAGGCCAGTGCTTGGGTATTTAACATTAGGTTGATGACGCGCATATCCCAAGAACCATAACACACTTGCTATATGTGCGCATGTCCCAAGAGTCCTAGCTCCTGTCTTACATGTACAGTAATAACCGAGTATCGGCTCGTTATTATCATGTTGTCGGCATCGTTCTGTAAACTGTATCCACAGTTGATATCGTGTCGCGTTGCGAAATCTTGAATAGACTCTAAGACGAACAAGACCAGCTTCTTGTTGATGTACATCTACCTGTAATATTTCACTATTATCTCTCGAAAGTTTGTCCTGTATATAAGAAGGAGCGAGTTCTATTTGGTATATACCCATAGTTAAGTCTCTCAGATAATTTAGTGTAAGGGGTGGAAAATCTAAAACTTGATTGTGATCAAGTGTATCCCAGATAGCAATACGTCTTCCTAGATTTTCTTGAAGAACTTTATTTTGTAGGTTATTAGCAGTGCGTGCTCTCTGAAGCATTTCCCTAGCTAAATCAGCTGTAGCACCTTGCATTAAAATATGCTCACGGTATCTATTAATAAGTGCCCCGGCTATTAGATAATATTCACGAAGGTGTATAACGTGATGGTACGCTATGATTCCCTTGAAGAATTTAAAAATCATTTTTATGTGCCCATTACGAGCTTCCACAATCCATCGACTTTTAGTTATCAATCTGGAGTCGTTCGCATCTTCTGTACTGAGTTGAGTTTGACCCTCTTGAAGTAACGGTGGCATATGAGTTTCTATTCCCAGATTTTGTAGGAGAGGCAGAACATCTCTGTATCCACGATCAACTATAATGATAGCGTTTTCTCCCAACCATTCTCGTAACGCACCCGCATCATTTTGAAACTCTTTCTCTAGCATTGCGGCATCATTGTTCCTCGCATCAGAGAAATAAGGACCGTGGATATCCAGAATATAACCATCGGGGGCCACTATCAGAGCTGGCTTAACTAAATGCCTTCCTTTGTGTAGGCAGTATGATTGCCTCAGAGCTTGAAAATTGCTTGACTTTTCAATGTAACTGTAAGTACCATCGATACATGCAATAACCTTTCTCACGTTTTCTTCTTCATTGTATAAAGTGTTAGCGAATTCCGTGACGTGTTGCTGGATGTACTGCTCGCGGGTTATTGCATTTAATCCTATGTTTTGCGGTACAAAACGGATCATCAATGATTTCCTGACAGTACTAATCGCCATGCTCACGGCTTGTCTACTGTTATAATTAAATATCAGTTTAAGGAAGTCATCAGACAATCCTTGCTTGAGCTTGCACAAGAACATTAATAAATCTTTTTTATAGACATACCTGTTACGATTGTTTTCTAATACAGGATCACAAAATGTTAGCATCTCATTAAATTGATCTTTGGTGGTAGCAGTAATCGACCTAAACTCATCATCGGAGAATGAATTTTCATTTTCAAAATCTGGCCGATCATTTTTAGCCATTACCCTCAACATGTTTAAAAACTCCAGGAGTTCTCTACCAACGAGTCTATACAACTTATCCAAGTACGGGAGTCCAGGTAGTAAAGCCCGTAGAATGCAACCTTCATTATCAAGATGCTGAGGACAACAGCGAGCATTTTCAGTAATGTAAACATTTGCATTTACATATGCATTCGCTCTACAGCTCAGAGATAATCTTTCAGTATGTCCATTTCCATGACAAATGAAACAAACGTGATTATGAATTTGCCTCAAGACATTCAGTCTTGTGTATGATTCATCATTCTCGAATCGCATTTCATCATTGACGGAGCCACGACAAGCCAAACAAATGCGAGAATTCTCATCAATATCAGCAGGAGGCCTTCCTAAATTCCTCCGGAAACGATTAATGATTTCACGTCGATTTTCAGGATCATCTACAGGTATTCGTCCCAACACTCTAGGTCTTTGCACAATACCGCAAATGAAACAGTGTAGTCTGTTTTCAGCCATTGTAGACACAATTTATCTTATTTCAATCAATTTTTATTCATCCTTTGAAAATAAATAGCTATACATAAATCATTACAAATACTGTGAAGAAAATATTTTGTTGAGGAAGCTAAATAAAAGGTAAATGAAGAATCAGGAAGTTTGTTTTATGGGGGGACCACTTGGTCTGTTATAGCTTTGACAGGACAATACCATAAATCAGTAAATGAAGCAATATCAACATTTTGTTTCAGATAGGTTTCAACGATTTAGTTGCATTTTAAGATTCGCTCCAATAATAGTCTTGATAAATAATAATGAAAATTATGGAAATAAATGATACTCAAGAGTTGATGGATAAAATAGTTCTAAAAAGAACTGTTTGTGAATAATTGGGAAACGAAAATCTCTTACTTTAATGAAAATTCTACTAAGAATTTAGGAACAAATTGATTGCAAGTGATCAGAGATCTACAATCTGACTCCCAGCGGTCATTGGGTTCCAAGAGGGAAACGAGTATCAACCTTATTGGGGCCTATTTTTATTGGATCTTTATTGTTGAGTAGAACATTTTTTGGGCCTTAATAATATTCGGTGGGGCTTGGACTCATTTCTTTAACCACTGGATCTTAACTTAACCGGTCGGGTTCACACCGGATCTTGCCTTAATTGGTCGGATCCACACCGGATCTTGCCTTAATTGGTCGGATCCACACCGGATCTTACCTTAACCGGTCGGGTTCACATCGGATCTTGCCTTAACCGGTCGGGTTTTCACCGGATCTTGCCTTAATTGGTCGGGTCCACAACGGATCTTACTTTAACCGGTCGAGTTTCAATACCGAACAAACAATAGACAAGAGAGAATTAACCACGAAAATCGATAAGCTCGAAAATAACAATGGATCAAGAATTATTTGAATTTCCTGTATTGCTTGAAGATAAAAACGAAGTAATTAATTTATTTTTGACGAAAAAAGATATGGAGAAAGCAACAATAGGTAAAATTATATTATGTGTTTACGTAGATATTATTATGATACACCTTATTAATTGTAGTAGGTCAGATGCTAGGTTAACGATTGTGCTTTTCTTTATAGACAAAGCTTTTTTGACACAACTTATTGCGAAGGAAACACAACAAGAAATTAATGACTTATCAGAAATATTAGAAGATACAGACGAAAATGCTGTCGACAGTAACAATGCAGGTAATACGTTTATTTTTGTGTAATTAATATCTGCAATTTACTTTTTAATTTTGTTTAAAAACATATGTATATACTCAAGATTAATAATAATGTTTGCGATCGAACCGGCGCCGGTTAAATAATCCAGCGAATAACCCAGCGCATTAAAATCTTAAATAATTTCACTTTCTGCCTTTCCGTAAGTTAAGAATAGATCCGTTCGCTGAAACAGTAATATATTTCGAGGTACACGAGAAGGGCAGAAAAACAGAGCTTTAGTTTTTGTTTATATCGACTCGTTCCTTTGTCTCGGGGACTCGGTGCCCGAGGCATACACCCAGGGCAAAACGAGAGGGCGGTATTCCAAAACAGCTGATCGGTTGTCGACCTCGAAATCAGCTGAACCGTTGACCTCCGCGCGCGAAGAGGCACTCGACTAAAATATTCCGACGAAAGTGTATCGATAATAAAATCTTCACTCGTCTATCCGTTGCTCGTGGTTATCGTGTGCTTGCTTTCACGCGCGAGAATATCCGTCGTTCGCGGAATCTCTCGAAACGAATCTCTGTCCGTAACTCGCAGCATAAGGACTGTAAATATTGTACATAATCATTTTATTATAGACATTTACATAATGAAAAAAGACTTTGCAATTAAATTCAAAATTCCCTTTCACTCGTAACTTCTTCGACCATTCGCGTACAAATAATGTAAAAGTTCATATTTTGATTATCTGTATGTGTGTTTACTTTTTAAATTAATGCTTTTAGCCAAGTTAAAGGTATTTATATGGCCGGATAAGGCAGTACTTTTGTTACTGGAATTGTATAGAGAAAGAGAAGAAGATTTCTCTACTGGATTAAAGCGCAACAATAAAATTTGGACTGAAATTGCTGCTAAGATGAAAGAAGAAAATTCTTTATATGATGTGACAGGTCAGCAATGTGCGTCCAAAATGTCTGGTTTAAAGCGGACATATAAAAATATTGCTGACTCAAATAAGAAAAGCGGAAATCACAGAAGTTCATGGGCTTTTTTTTCGGTAAAAATGTTCTATCATATATTGTAAAATGCCTGGTTTTTATATGCATTTAGTATATTTTATTGTACACATTTTATTTAATGTTTGCGGAATGTGTATGCAAAAAATAAATTCTATATTATCATCTTTATCGTTATTATCATTATTATTGTTACAATTATTATTATTATTATTATTATATATTATATAGGTCATGGATTCAATATTTGGCAATAAAGCTTCAATTAATCCTCCTGCAATTGCGACGAGTGATGGTCCAGTGAATCCTTGTAAGGAGTCATCATCATCGTCAACATCATTTATGATTTCATGCTCTGACGTAAAAAGTAAGTACTTGAACTTGTGTATTAGCCAATTAAATAACAGCTGCAAAAATAAAATTTTAATTTGTTTCTGATTTCTTACGTGGACTTTGTGTCGTTGTTCTAAAAAATTATCTCTAGTGAACTGGATAATAATTTCATTATAATTTTATTTATTAGAACTCGTGTATTAAAACATTTTATGAATACTGGTGTATAATACAGAATAATAAAAAAATAATTCTTAATTGGTTCATCTTTCTTCTTTAAAACAATTAAGAAATATTTTTTTTTATTATTCTGTATTACTGCCAAGTGTCTCTTCCGATGTGCATCTCTCAGCAATGTGCACGCGCGCTCAATATTATTGGCTTACCCATACAGCACACAGCTTACAGCAACATTGTTGCACCATTGAAACAATATTTCTGCAACCTTCTGTGCTGTATGGGTTATCGACCCTGCCTGGGTAAATCTAAAAAGTTACAGTTGTGCATGACCCTACAAAATATTGATGGACAGTGTACATACATATATTGATCTAGTTATGTTTCTATTAATCATTTTTATTTTATCCATTACAGGTCCACAGAGGAAGAAAAGACGGGTGGAACATGTTTTAGAAGAATTAGTAGAAAATATGGCCGTAGAAAAAGAAGAAAATAGGGAAGAGAGAAGGAAAAGAGAGGCAAGGCATGAAGAAATTCGAGAAGAAAATAGGCTAGCTCGTGAGAGAAGACATAAGGAGCAAATAGATGTCCAAAAATCTTTAGTATCTATTTTACAAACAATTTTTGAAATAAAATATAGTTTCTTGTAGGTTTATAAGAAATAAGGTAAAGAATTTAAAGCTGACATTACTTGTATTCTTATTTACTCTTCTAGGCTTCCGGGCTATCACTTTTACATAAAAATTTTCTTCGTGATGTTTATTGATTAAAAGTTATTGATTAAAGTTAAGAAAATTTATTGATTAAAAGTTTCTTTGATTAAGTTTTTATATTACAAATGTTAGTTTGTTTAATTAAAAAAATGATTTATTTAGTATAAGTTTGATATGGAGTTTAGTACAACATTTGAAAAACATTTTTTATAAAATAAATTTTGTCGTTAATAGAAATAAAACCAAAGATTAAATATAAACGAATGTCTATTTATTAACCTAAATGTTTATTCATTACAAAATACAATACAAACTATATAAATTCTGTATAAATTCGTCAATAGATCCTACAAATTTATGTCAAATATCCTTTTTTCAAAGTTATTTTTTTTTAATTACAACATTAAAAAATTTATTAATAATTATTAATTTATTTTCATTTGCAAAGCATTCATTATTGCTATTCTTTGGCATTTCCTAGATCAATATTATTATCGCGAATGTGTGCCTGATATTCTTCATGATGTTGGACACCGACAGTCATAACATCATTTTGGCAATAAACAAATGTTGTGTAACACACAACACGCTATAATAAATTCTGGAATCTTTTTAACGTCTGTCAGTGGTAAACAGTCTAACAATATTCTAAAACGTATCTTCAGTTGACCAATCGCCCGTTCAATTGCCATTCTTGTTGAAGATAGACAGTAATTAAAATTTTTTTGTCGATTTGTCAAATGTCCATTGTCTCGAAATGGTACCATTACATGGGGATGAATAGCATAAGCTGCATCTCCAATTATATGGGAGTCGTTAGGGAAGTACACCTGAGGTCTCTCAAGAAAACGTGCTATTGGGGAGTTTCTGAAAACCCGAGCGTCGTGTACTGACCCCACTTGACCTGCATAACAGTGTGTGAAGAGGCCACTCGAATCACAAACCACTTGAACATTGATAGACGAAAAACCTTTCCTGTTTATGTATGAAGCTGCATCTGTTGGTGGGGCTCGAATCTTGATATGAGTCCCGTCTATAGCACCGATTACATTTGGAAAGCCACTAACTTTTGCAAATTTATCCCTGATATCAGCAGCCACAACTTCATCAGGCCACTGGATAAATCGAGGCGCGATGCAATGTAATGCGTAGGTTACACGTCTTACGGCTCTAAAAGCCGTTGCTTTGCCCACTCCAAATTTGACGCAAATGGATCTATAATAAGCCACATTATAAAAAATAAAATAACTGTAAAATAACGAACAATGTAACGATAGTGGTGGTTACACGCATACAAAACAAAAACAGTGTATACAAGTGGGATTTTACGTACCTGTACGAATCAGGAGTAGCCATGAACCACAGAGCAATATACAGTTGTTTTTCTGCTGAAATACGTTTCCTGCCAATTGTGGTATTTGTCTCATTTAGCGCTGGTCCAATTAGTGATAAGATCATTTCAAATGTTGCCGGAAACATTCTAGAATGTTAAATTATGATAAGTGAAATAAATTTCTCAAAACAAATGGATAATATTTCAACTTTATAACTTAATAACATTTAGATTGAAATGCTTACCTGAAATGCTCTTTAAATGTAATATTGGAGTAATTGGGAATTACGCGATCAACATAATCTGTAATTTTTTCGGTTGCAATCATTTTTCCACGTACTTTACTCCCCAATAGTATACAATACAATGTTTGCATATCTCTTAAGGAAATGTCTTCATCTTCAAGTTCACTCTCGCTCGATTGCGAGCTATCACTTTCATCATTTTTGTTTGAAAATATCATTGAAGTGATTGATACTGTTAATAGTCTCTTGACGTTTTGTTCGACGTCCATTTTGATTCAGCTCACTGCGGTTCACTCAACGCACAGATCGCGCAGGAAACCGGTCCGAATTCACAAGCGCTTCATGCGTACTATGCGCGCATTTAAGAAACGGAACGATTTTGAAGCGTTGCGCATCAGTATTGCAGTCTACGCGCTTCATGCGTAATTCGGAACGCACCCAGGGATACTCACCAGCCAATGGACGAGGCCGTAGATCCAACGGGGGTTCCAGGCGTGGTAGAGACAACAGGGCAGGCTGACCAGTCGACAAGCCTGACCATTGCGGAAGCAGAAATCTTCGTCGAGCAGGGCCTGACGCAGCAGCAGCTGTTCGAGGTCGTGCCGGAGGCTGAGGTCGAGGAGATAGTGCAGCAAATTGACCTACAGCCGGAGGACGACCAATCAGGGCCGAGGGGACCGACCGACGAGGAGCCGAGGGTGACGGAGCAGCCCGACGCAGCAGCAGGGGCATCCCACCAACACTAGATAGAATCATCCCTGTATAGCAAACCAAAGACCGTAATTTATTTATGTTTTACGTCAAATGACGTTTTTAGAAGTTTTTTCTTTTTATTCAGTTCAGATTGACGAACGATATTTTATAACGGTTTGATTTTATTGTGCGAGACACACACGACTTTATCCTTTCGATATTAAGAAATTTTATTGCTTATTAGAGGTAAGACTTTATAATAATAATATACGCAGAGCGTAGTACATAAGAAAAACATACAGAAAACATTGACACTTACCTTTCACCAATCCCACACATCCTAAAACGGGAAAACATACAATCCATAATATTTAATACTCAGAATGAGCCATTCGAGGGCCAACATGCTGACAGAACAGCAAAACTCAGGAAACATAACAGATAGAGTCATTGAGCAAATAGCGATATTAGTAATAGTAACGGTTCTTGTTTTATTCGCAATTCTTATAATTTACACCATGTTTGTAATATATTCACTATAATGAA